>RCUC01151683.1:0-50417 GCA_003697995.1 Taxidea taxus jeffersonii | reverse complement strand
TTCAGTTGGTCAGCTGTGGGCTGTGGAGGCCCCCTTCCTTCCAGGAACGCTCCTGCTGGGCAGCTCCTATCGCCCTTGGCACTGGTGTTGGCTCTCTGGCTGGGCAGTGGATCCCTTTCTGACTGCTGTGGGCCACTAGGAGCCCCAACAACTTCAGAACTCCTCTCCTCCCTGTGGTTGGGCTGCCTCCTGTGGGATGAGGAAAGCTGGCATTTAGCTTATGAGTAATTTTTAGGCTGAAATTGAACCCATCCTGAAAGCACGAACGAATCCCAGCTGTCAAAACAAAGCCATTCTGAAGTTTTGTAGGCAACTTATTTTTGGAAGGGAGCATGCTGCTGGAGTGTCATGTCCCTGATGACAATGACAGAGTCTCTTACTCATGCCATCAGAGCATGGACCCCTAGGTGGGATAGGACAGTGGCCCCACCCCGTCTATGGAGAGCTCAGAGGCAGCTGGAGACCTTCTGCAGGGGTTGACTCTCTCCTGGGAAGGCACCACAGGACCAAGCCACTCCCCCAGTTCTCCCATAGAAACCCCCAGCTTTTGCTCTGAGGTGAGGTTCAATCCAATGCACTTCCAGCTGACTGCTTGGTAGGGTCTGGGGACCCTCTCAGGGCACAGATGTGCACACGGAGGTCCAGGTAGCCAGGTGGCCTGCCCGAGCCCATGCAGCTAGTCATTACCGGGAATAGAGCTAGACCCCTTGGTGCTCAGGCAGGTGCCACTTCCTCTCCTCTGCCTCTGTTGGCCAGCTTCTCCTATTGGGAGCCCAGGGGCTCCTGCCACAGAGCATTCAGGGTAGGATCCAGATGAAAGAAGGCGCAGACTGATTAATGAGCATAGAGGCTGTATCTCGGGCGCGGCTGCCAGGTATAAATCAGGGACCTTCTATTTATCCACCCACCCTGTGATGCTGAGCAAGTTCCCTCACCTTCCTGTGCCTCTGTTTCCTAACCTGTAAATGAGGACGATGGCACCTGTCACCCTGAGTTTTGGGGAGGAGTAAATCAGTTAATCTCACAAATGTTCAGCCTAGTATTTGGAACAAAAATACTAGAAATCATTATTAAGCATTTGATAGGTAAGGGAAGGCCAGATCCTGTAAGAATTAGGAGATAGATACAGATATAAAACTTAGATCCCAGAGGCTTCTAATAAAAGATTAAAAGGGCATTTGACTTTGCAGTTTTAGAAAAAAGACTGCTTAACATGGCCAAATGGAGAGATGTGAGCAACTCAAAAATGAACCCGAAGTGATCGGTGTAATCTCTTAATGAAATGGGATTTATTCATCTCCTCTCCCATCAGCAGTTCCACTTTCTGGTTTCTTTTTCCTACGTCCACTGAGAAACATAGCTATAAAACAGTTTTTTAAGTTGTCAGTTTTCTACCCGACATTTAGCCTAAACAACAGATGAGAGTGCAAGAAAATTATGTCAGTCAGAAGTCACGTTTCAGCTACAAAACATTAAACCAAATTCATTTTTAAAATAGTAATAAACTAGCAATGGAGAAGAATTTATGATTACCAGTAATGACACATGGGGGTTCTGTGATTCTCCCCAGAGGGCAGAGCCCACTGTTACACATCAAGATTGATGGGGGATTTTTACACTCTTGTGACATATGAGCCAGCCCTCCTGGACTGTGGTAACAAGGTTGGTAATGTGGATTGTAGGCATGTGAGTGCCTAAGAGCCATGGAGCACACTTGATTCCCACAGCAAGTTTGGATTCTGTTCTGCAAAATTCTTTTGCTGTTACTGCCTTCTTTCTCATGACGTAACTTCACACTGCTCATAAAGACAAGGAACTTGTTTCTAGTCTTCCCTACCCAGGGAAAAACTCAGCTGATGAAATCAGTTAAAAAGAAAAACATATACATGCACCCCATAAACCACACCAGAAGGTAACACTTGCAGAGTGGACCCAAAGGCTATCCTTCCCAGAAGGCAGACAGTGTCAGCTTGATAGGGCATCTTTAATGTTCTAGAGAACTTGTGAGTGCTCTTCCTTTTTGCCACTTAACTGAAGGCAATGGCGAGAAAGAACAGAGTGCTGCTGTCATCGTTTTGTTTGCTGTGGTTTTATTTTGTTTTATTGGTGCTCACTACCCAGGCAGTGGTGGCAGAGGTGAGGGCATTATACCAGCTCCTTGAGATCAGATAACTTTATACCATCTTTTCCCTCTGGGGTGAAGTCACTCATGGGGTAGACTTGATTTTTGTTTACCTGATATTTTATGCACTTAGTAATTTCAAGGCCATGTCTTGATAAATTACAAGATACATTTGCATCTAGCAGGAGAATGAAGTCCATTAATCTTTTTGGTGAATTCACACTCTTTCTGTCCATCTCAAGTAGAACTAATGGGTCAACTTAATGAAAACATTATTGCTTTCTTATCTCTTTGTACAAACCAGCAGTAATGACTAGATTACTGGCTTACAACAACTTCCTTCTGATTCTTGGTTCTCTGCTTCACTTTGTATAGCCTTAGACAAATCACTTAGACTTCAGTTTGCTTGATATTAAAATAGGAATAATATCTTCTTCCATTGAACCATTAATTATTGGTTGTATCAGTCAGAACTCTGTATCAGTCAGAGGAAGAGGACCAATACAAAATACAGATATAAATATTTATTTTAGGAATTGGCTCCTATGATGAATGTGGAGGCTGGCAAGCCCATCTGTGAGGAAGGCCAGCAGGCTGAAAACTCAGGCAAGAGTTGATGCTGTAGTCTTTTTTTTTTTTAAGATTTTATTTATTTATTGGTTAGAGAGAGAGAGAGCGCGAGCACAGGCAGACAGAGAGGCAGGCAGAGGCAGAGGGAGAAGCAGGCTCACCGCTGAGCAAGGAGCCCGATGTGGGACTCGATCCCAGGATGCTGAGATCATGACCTAAGCCAAAGGCAGCTGCTTAACCAACTGAGCCACCCAGGCGTCCCAATGCTGTAGTCTTGAAGCAGAAATTTTTCTTCCCTACGAAACCTCAGATTGTGTTTAAGGCCTTCAACTGGTTACACAAGGCCCACCTACATATCCAGGCAGATACTCTAAGTAATCTCCTTTATTCAAAATAAACAAATAAATAAATAAAATCAACTGAGTGTAGAAGTTAATCATGCCTACTACATATTTTCACGAGAATATTTAGACTAGTACTTCACTAAACATTGGGGACCATAGCCAATCAAGTTGACACATAGAACTAACTGTTAAAATCTACCTTTGTCAACTTGGCCCTTAGAGCCATCTCTGTAAAGCATATTTAGTCTCCAAATAAAGACAGCAGTGAAGTCATGCTTCTGTCTAATACAATACAACTATGCTGTATACAACTGAAAATGCACTAACCCTTTCTCCAGAAGAGGGTTAAAGTCCTTAGGTGATGGTCACTCTTCTCCTTGATATCCCATAACTTGAATACTGTGATATAAAGTTTAAAAACATTTAAGTACTGTGATAGGAAGTCAGTACAACTTATATAACATCATAAGGGGATAAGAGAGAGAAGAAAAAGATTATACACATATACGTACAAACATAATCATAACAAAATCAATTATAATCCTTGTTTCTGTACCTAGTCATAGCTGGTATTCTTAACTACTTCTTTCACTACCCACTCTACTCTCTTTGCCTACAGCAAGCACCTCAACAAGCTGTGGTTCTTTACCTGGTAGGGTAACCCAAATATTCATCCCTGAAGTGTCTGGGCTACTAGCAATACTGACTGACTTGACTTGTTATAGCTTTCCACTGACCTTCATCAGAGAACATGGTAGTAGTAAGAGATGCCTTGAGGAATGTACCATGTTCCTTGCTCTTCCTCACCTCCATTGTGGAGTACAGCCCAATTTCCCCTAAACTAAACCCAACTTCTGACTGAAATAGTTACAATCAGGATCAGTCACTCCAGCCAGCAATGTAACTACTTTCTTTGCCAGTTTATTCAGTCATGAGGAGTCCAAAATTGTTGGGTGGCTGTCTTAACTTCCAGTTCAATAGAATTCTTACTGTGTCTCCTGGTGGAAGCATTCTTACCTTTGAAACTAAGATATCTAAGCCAATAGAGCATAAAGTCATGGGAACCAGGATAAAAATTTTTGCTGGTGGGTCTCTGGGTAATAGCACATGGTGCTATTCCCATTCCCACACCTTGGTTCCTGGACGTGTAGATCTCGGCTATGGGAGAAACTGCATCATCAACTGAGTGCTGATTCAGAACATGTACATCCTCCTGGAGAACCTTGCCCCCAACCCTGCAATGTGTTGCTACCCAGCTGATATTGTAACAGGATCTCCAAAAGACCATTCTGTCAAGCCAGCTGCTTTAGGATAGTAAGGACACAGTAAGATCAGTGGGCTCATTGCTATACTTCTTTCGCTGTGAAGAGAGATCCTTGATCAGAAGCAATGCTGTGTGGAATACCTCAATGATGGATAAGGCACTCTGTAAGTCCACAGATAGTAGTTTTGACAGAAGCATTGCATTCAAGGAAGGCAAATCCATATTCAGAATAAGTGTCTCTTTCAGTGGGAACAAAATGCTGCCCATTCCATGATGGAAGCAGGGCAGTGTCCTTAACCTGCCACCAGGTAGCTGGCTGCTCACCCCAGAGAATGCAGCCATATTGGGGGCTCAGTGTTGGTCTCTGTGCTCCTATAACCAAGTCATCATTGGTGAGTGGAAGTCCACCATACTAAAGCCATATATGACCTCCACTTTGTAACAATAGTCACTTGGCAGGACTGGCTGGGGAAAGAGGATACCTGGTATCCACAGAATGTGTCATTAAATCAACCTCTGCTAAGTGCAGCCTTGAGTGAGAATTCATGGAGGACACAATTTTATCTCGGATTTTTGCCCATTCATTGAGATCTCTCCATTCACCACTTTCCAAGACCTCCTTGACACCTCCATGTACAGTAGCCTGGACCTGTTTCAGAGCCTTCTCTTGTTCTGGGCCCCACTCAGAACTAGCAGCTCCGTCAGCTTACTCAGTAAATGGGGTGGAAAGCACACCCAAATGGGGAATAAATTGCCTATAAATCCAAAGAAGCACACTAGGCATTGTGCCTCTTTTTTCATTGTGGGAAGGGCCAGACGCAACAACTTATCCTTGACCATAGAAGGGATTTCTCAACATGCCCTGCACCACTGAACCCCTAGACATTTCACTGAGGTATAAAGCCACTGAATTTCTGTTGGATTTATTTTGCATCCTCTGATGGGTGAATGTTTTGCCAATAAGTCTAGTATCTAATAAGCCTAGTGCTCAGTCGTTCCAATTAGCATAGTATCACCCATGTAATTGATCAGTGTGGTGTCTTATGGAAGGGAAAGGAGATCAAGGTCACTATGGACTAAATTATAGGGCTGGAGAGCTGCTATACCCCAGAAGTAGGACAGTGAAGGTCTAGTGCCAGCCTTGCCTGCTGAAAACAAATGTTCTGCTAGTCTTTATGAACAGGTATGGAGAAATAAGCATTTGCATGGTCAATAGCCACATACCAGGTACCAGACTATGTGTTAATTTGCTCAACCAAGGAAACCATGTCTGGTACAACATCTGCAATTAAAGTTAATACCTGGCTAAACTTACAGTAATCCACCATCATTCTGCAAACTCCAGCTATCTTCAGCATGAGCCAAATAGGAGAGTTGAATGGGGATGTGGTGGGAATCACTACCCCTGCATCCTTGCAGTCCTTGATGATAGCGTTAATCTCTGAAGTATCTCCAGCAATGTGGTATCGCTTTAAGTTTACTATTTTACTGAGTAGAGGCAGTTCTAGTGGCTTCCACTTGGCCTTTGCCACCACAGAAGTCCTGATGGAACGAACATGAAGATGGATTCTGCCAGCTGCCAAGTATGTGTATTCTTATTGTGCATTCCAGAGCTGGGGAAATAACCACAGGATGGGTTGGAGGACCCAGTGGTACCCCCTGAGAGACAGACTTGAACTAAAACTCCATTCGTCACCTGACCTCCATAAGCCCCACTCTAACTGGGGGACATGGTGATATTTGGGGTCTCCTGGAATCAGTGTCAGTTCAGGGACAGCATCCAGGAGCTCTTGACAGGTCTGATTATGTCCTTTTCCCCAATGCACAGTAGCCTGGTAAAAAGGTCCTTTGGGGGAGAGCTAGGAGAAAGAGTCACAGTATAAATTATTGACAGTGTGGTAGGGTCCTTGCTCAAGAGGACCCAGCTTATCCTTCATTGAAGGGGTTTTGGGTCTCTAAAACCTCAGTCTGGGAATTGATAGGGAAGTCATGGCACTTGTTAGACTTCTGTTCACTAAACCTAGAATTCTTCCACTTACAAGTCAAGTCAGGATTTAGTAGAATGCCCAGCTGCTCCTCTGCTGGGATGCCCTGATCCACTACTGAGTGCCACAATGTCTCACAGCCACCTGAACTCTGCTGTCCATCATGGCAGCCCTGACCATCTTGGCTTGGACAATTAAATGCCTCCATTTGGCTCTTGTCGGCTCAGGATCCACATCCTCCCATTGCATTCAGTCTTCCTAATTCTGCACCATGCTTCTCACTGTAAGGTTCAGTCAGTGTGGAAGTGTGACCACAGAGAGCTTTAAGGATTCTGAAGCTCTTCTCACAGCAAGTATGTTTCTCACAGTGGGCATGAGAGGTGTGTCATTCTGGGACGAGTGAGCAGGTCTTCCGTGACACACACACTCAACACTCCAATCTCCCAAAGTTTTTGAGTATATTTCTCTAGAGTCAAGAGTTTTGAGTATATTTCTCTACCTCAAGGCAGGTAACATTTCAACTTGTTACTATTTGCCATCTTTTGGTCCATATTTCAGCCAGCCAACCAACCATCCAGTTGGATCCCTGTCTAATTCTGTGAGCCACAGCATTAAATAAAAAATCTCTGTTCATTGGCCTACATGAATAAATGCAACTCTAACTCTGTTTCTTTCACCATTATCTCACACTCTCAATATCCATTCCCCCTCATATTCCCCAGATTTCTTTCTGGAAAATTTGGAAAAGTCATGTAATTCTGTCAGAGCTTGGCACACGTCCTCATGGGTCATACTTTGCACCTCACCCTTTGAGGTCCTCTCAGACTTAAGCCTATTTCTAGGTGTAGAAGCAAAGAGAAGAGGTAGAAGTGGGTCCTGAGGATCAACAATATCTTACAAGGCAACTACCTGAGAGGAGGCAATAGTGAGTTCCTCCGTCAAAGGAAGGTTCACCTGGTCAGGCAGGACTGGACAGTCAGCTTCTACTGGCAAAGAAGACTTAGCAAAATTTAGGGGTTCAGTGTCCCAGGCCTCATCAGAATTGAGTCATATGTTCCCAGATTTCCAGGATCCCATTCCTTTCCATTCAGTGTCCTCACTGCAACAACGGACCTACTGTGAGCATAGGCATTCAATCTGCATGGTAATTCAGCTACTCACAGGATGAACCTCTGGATTTAGTGGTAAGAAGTCTGAGCTCTGGGGCTACAGAAATTAAGGGTTTCTTTCAAGGCAGACATAGAAACTTTCAGGTTATTCACCTGTTCTTTGAGCTGGGAATTTGAAATCCCAAACTCATCATTTGCCCAGCACAGTTAAGAGCAACTGGCCAATCTCATTATACTCAGAGGTTTGACAAAAACGTTCTAAGGTATCATACAGAAGATCACCCAGAACCTTGCCTCTTAAACGTATTTGATTAAGAGTGTCCGATGGTGATATTTTGTGTGTCCCTGTTGGCACATTGTTCCGTCCTCTTTACCACTGAAAATAGAGTCATAGGGCCTTTAAATCTGTCAGCTTAAAGAACCAGTTCCAAAAAGCACATAACTAACTCAGGAAACTCATATTTAGGATTCTTCTCCTCTAGTACCATTCTTGGTACCAAAATCTCTGTCATACAGAATTCCTCAAAGAAATAGAACTAAAGGAATTAGCTCATGTGATTGTGGGGGCTGGAATGTCTGCAGTCTGTTGAACAGACTAGCAGGCTGGAGGCTCAGGTAGAGCTGATGCTGCAGCCTTGAGGCAGAATGTCTTCTTCCCCAGGAAACCTCCATGTTTGCTCCTAAAAGCCCTCAACTGAATGGATGAGGCCCACCTGCCTCATGGAGGGCAACCTCCTTCACTAAAGCCAAATGATTATAGATGTTAACCACATCCACAAATACATTCACAGCAGCATTGTGCTAGATCTGACCTAAAAAATGACTACTAGAGCCTAGTCAGATTGACACCTGAAAGTAACCATAATGGTTAATATCAGTGAAAAACTATTAACTGATTAGGTGAACCATTACTAAAAATTTCCAAGGGTAGTATTACTTAAATAAGACTATGAGAGATGTGACCAGGGCTGGTGCTTTATTTTCCAAAATTTCACAATGAATATGATGATAACAGCTATTTCTTATTTATAGCTCTACACAAAGTCATCACTGAATGATTTGGGAAGTAGGGCTTAAACTTACTATGTGAAGCTACAAGTAAAGTAAAATGCATCCTGTTGGGGGATGGGATATAAATCACTTCAAATTTCTGATTATCGTGCAACATGGTAACAAATCAGTACTTAGGAAGCAATGGAGAGGAAGACTTGAATTTTCCAGGGCTTCCAGAAAAGGAGGGTGTTACCATTTGTTTCCATGGCAATTAAGCTGTTTAAACCCCTCAATACTTCAGAGAGACATGGCTTCAGATAATTATATTAGGAAAATATTAAGAGGGATGCCCAAAGGGTTACTTAAGAGATGCAAGGAAATTGTCCATTTCTCAGCCCCGATGGCTTCTTGTTCCCCAGTTGGGGCCCATGGGCTTTCTCAGCACTCTGATTCCCCAAGCTGAGCTTTCAGGATTCTCCGAGCTGGGAGTGAATGTACATAAGGCAGGAAGTGAACACTCAAGAGTCTTCTCTCAGGAGGAGGCACCTGTAGAAAGTGCTCCTGGCAAGGGGTCATTAAGAGAAGATGCAGAGACCCTGATGCAAGAGGGTCCCAGATTCACAGACTTAACACTAGAAGTGAGCTTCGATGTCATCAGAACTAAATGGGCCCACCAACACAGAAGTCCTGTCTGCAACATTTCTAAAGAGGGATCACTCAGGTTCGTCTAAGAGGCCTCAAAAAACAGGGAACTTACTCTAGAACAAAGAAGCCTATTGTATGACTCAACTACCTGTTGCTAAAAACCCCATCTTCTTGTTGAGTCACTATCTAGAGTCCACACACTTTCATTCACATAAATATGCACACACATATACACACATGTATACACACAATTCCATGCATATAAACACACCCGTGCACGCACACATACACGCATTCATGCACTCACATACACAAATACACATCCTGTGGAGTAGACCCATTGGTGTAGTTCTGCCACCTCACTGTCCATTTTCTCTTCTAAAAATAGCCCCTCTGATATTGTAAGTCACCCTCCCAAAGAGGATTTTTAATGTTTTTTTTTTAAGGTTTTATTTATTTATTTGACAGACAGAGATCACACAAGTAGGCAGAGAGGCAGGCAGAGCAGGGAGGGGAGAAGCAGGCTCCCTGCCAAGCAGAGAGCCCAATGTGGGACTCGATCCCAGGACCCTGGGATCATGACCTGAGCCGAAGGCAGCGGCTTAACCCACTGAACCACCCAGGCGTCCCCCAAAGAGAATTTTTAAATAGAGTGTATTTTTTAGAAGAGTTTTGGCTCACAGCAGAATCAAACAAGAGGTACAAAGATTTCACACGTACCCCAACCCGTACGCATGCACAGCCTCCTCAGTTATCAGCAACCCTCCCAGATGGTGCACTTGTTACAATTAATGAACCTACATGGACACATCATAAGCATCTGAAATCCCTGGTTTCCACTAAGATTCACTCTTGGTTGTATATTCTCCAGGTGTGAACAAATGTATAGACATGTATCCACCATTATAACATCATACAGAATAGTTTCACTGCCCTAAAAATCCTCTGTGCTCCGTCCACTCATCCCTCCTCCCCCCAACCCATGGCAACCCCTGAATCTTCTACTGTCTCCATGGTTTTGCCTTTGTTCAGAATGTCATCTGGCTGGAATCATATACTGTGTGACCGTTTCAGACTGTCTTCTTCCACTTAGTAATATACATTTGGGTTTCCTCTGTGTCTTTCCTTGGCCTGATAGCTCATTTTAGAATATTTCATTGTATGGATGTACCACAGTTTATCCATTTGCTTCCAAGTTTTGTCAATTACAAAAGAAGCTGCTGGAAACAGCATGGGCAGGTTTTGTGTGGACATAAGCCTTACCTCCTCTGGGTAAATACCAAAGGGTATGATTGCTGGATCATATGGCAAGAACATGTTTAGTTCGGCAAACTGTCAAAACTGTCTTTCAAAGTAGCTGTATCTTGTGTGTGTGTGTCCCAGTTTGTGGCTTATCTTCTCATTCTCTTCACACTGTCTTTTGCAGAGCAGAAGCTTTTAATTTTAAGGAAGTCCAGCTTCTCAACTGTTTCTTGCATAAATCATGCCTTTGGTGTATCTAAAGTCATCCTGAAACTGAAGGTCATCTTGATTTTCTCCTACATTATCTTATGGTTTATATACTTTTGTGTTTTACATTGAAGTCCATAATACCTTTTTAGTTAATTTTTCTTGGAGAGTAAAGATGTGTCTGGATTCTTTTTTTTTTTTTCTGGCACATGGACATCCAGTTGTTCCAGCATCATCTGTTGAAAAGACCGTCTTTTCTTTATTGTACTACATTTGCTACTTTGTCAAAGATCAGTTGACTATATTTGTGTAGGTCTATTTTTGGGCTCTGTATTCTGTTCCACTGATCTATTTGTCTATTCTTTTTTCAGCAATTTATCTTGGTTCTGTAGCTTTATAGTAAGTCTTGACATTGATAATATCAATCCTCCAACTTTTTTCTTCTTCAGTATTGTGTTGGCTATCCTGGATCTTTTGACTCTCTATATAAACTTTAGGATCAGTTTGTCAATATGCACAAAATAACTTCTTGGAATACTGATCAGCTTTGTGTTGAATCAATATGTGAAGTTGGGAAGAATCATATTGAATTTCTTATTTGTGAACATGGATAAATCTCCAGTTACTTCATTCTTCTTTGATTCGTTCATCAGAATTTTGTAGTTTTTCTCATAGATCTTGGACATATTTTGTTAGACATATACATAAGTATTTCATTTTCGGGGGTGCTACTCTAAATAGTATGGTGTTTTTAATTGCAAATTTCAGTTGTTTGTTGCTGGTATATTGGAAAGTAATTAGCTTTGGATCCTATAAATGGATTATAATGCAACTTAGTTCCAGAAGTATTTGTCAGTTTTTTCCATTTTTCCATGCAAAAAGTCATGTCATCCATGAACAAAGACAATTTTATTACTTCCTTCTTGATCTGTATACCTCTCATTTTCTTGTCTTATCTTACTGCATTAGCTTGGACTTCCAGTATGCTGTGGCAAGAAAGGTAAGAGAGGCTAGACAACCTTGCCTTGTTCCTGATCTTAACAGAAAAGCTTCTGGTTTCTCACCATTAGGTATAATGTTACCTGTAGGGTTTTGGGGAAATGTTCTTTTTTCAGATTGAGTAATTTCACCTTTAGTCCTAGTTCTCTAAGAGTTTTAGTCATGATAAGTATTGGATTTTGTCAAATGTTTTTTCCGCATCTGTTGATATGGTCATGGGATTTTTCTTCACTAGCCTATTGATGTGATGGTTCACATTAATTGATTTTTTTCATGATGAACCAGTCTTGTATACCCTGGATAAATCCTGCTTGGTCATAATAGAGAATTCTTTCTATACCTTGTTGGATTCTATTTACTAATATTTTGAGAATTTTTGCATTTATGATCATGAGAAATATTGATCTATAGTTTTCTTGTAATTTTTGAATCTGGTTTTGTTATTAGAATAATGCTGGCCTTGAAAAATGGAAAATACTCTAGGGAATATTTCCTCTGCTTCTGTCTTCTGAAAAAAAATGGTAGTGAATTGGTATGGTTCTTCCTTAAATGTTTGGCAGAATTCACCAATGAATACATCTGGGCTTAGGCTTTCTGTTTTGGAAGGTTACTAATGATTGATTCACTTTCTTTAATAGAGAAAGACCTATTCAGATCATCTGTATTTCTTGGGTAAGTTTTGGCAGATTGTGTCTTTTAGGGAATTGGTCCAATTCACCTAGCTTATCAAATTTGTAAGCATAAAATTATTCATACTCCTTATTATTTTGCAATGTCCATAGGATCTGTGGTGATGTCCCCTCTTTCATTTCTGACATTAGTATTTTGTGTCTTCTCTTTTTTTCATAGTTTGCTCCGCCAGAGTCTTATCAACTTCCTGTTTTCAGTTTCACTGATTTCTGCTCTAATTTTTAAATTTCTTTTCTTCTGCTTACTTGAATTCAGTTTGTTCTTCTTTTTCAAGTTCCCTAAGATGGAAGCTTAGATTATTGATTTTAGATTTAGATCTTCTTTTCAAATATATATACTCAGTGCTATAAACTTCCCTCTAGGCCCTTCTTAGATTTTGATAAGTTGTACTTTAATTTTCATTTAATTACAATATTTTAAATTTTCTCTGGAGATTTCTTCTTTGACCCCGTGTTATTTATAAGTGTGTTGCTTAATCTCCAAATATTTGGGGATTTTCCAATTATCTTTCTGTTATTAATTTCAAGTTTAATTTCATTGTGGTCTGAGAGCAGACATTGTATGATTTTTATTTTAAGTTTGTTCAAGTGTGTTTTATGACCCAGAATATGATCTATCTTAGTGAATATTCCATGTGAGCTTGAAAAATATGTGTATTCTGCTATCGTTGGATGAAATAGCCTATAGATGTCAAATGAATCCAGTCAATGGATGGTGAGGTTGAGTTCAACTATGTCCTTACTGATTTTCTGCCTGCTGGATCTGTCACTTACTGATACGGGAGTGCTGAAGTCTCCAACTAAAGACTTTTAAAAATCTAGATTAAGCCAATGCAGATCACAAAACAGTCCTCATGTAGTGGGGCTCTGAGCACCGTAGACATTTATTTATCCCGGAACTGTTTGGTGAGTACTGTGTCTCAGGTGTGTTTCTTAGCCTCAGGATCCAGTGGTGAACAAGGCAAACAAGGTCTTTGCCCTGCTGGAGTTGACTTGTGGTAGGGGAAAGACAAACATGTAAGCAAAGAATTAACAAATATCCTTTCAGATCGTTTAAGCAAAATAAAGAAAAATAAGCAGGGCAGCAGGGGAGGGGTATGGTATTTTAGAGGCCTAAAAGGAAGAAAGGAAGCAGCCATGCAAGGGAGAAGAATGCATTCTAGACCAGGAGACTGCAAGGGCCAGGGATCTGAGGACAGCAAGTGTGGCACATTTAAAGAAGGCTGGAAAGACTAACGTGGCAAGAACCAGCTGAATGGGAGTAACAGAGGTACAGGAGATCAGTAGGCTATCCAAGGAATCTCATTAACCACAGCAGGGAGTCTGGATCCTAATGGAAATGCAGTACTGAGTGATTTTGAACTAGAGAGTGAGAGGGTCTTATGTATGCTTTTAGAAAGACCAATGCACCCACTGGGGGAGGCAGGCAGTAGTACAAGTAGGTGCAGCTCTCGGAGATGAGGCCAGATGAGACCATTCTGCCAGTGTGGAGCAGAATGCACTCTTTTTGAGTATAGGATGTGAATAATTATATTACCGTTAAAGATGGGGAAAGGAAGGTAATGTAACTGACTTGGCCATAGAGACAAGAAAGTTATTCTGTAATGAAGACAAGGCTAGAATTTTTCCTACAAGACTCATGTTTATGTTTATGTAGAAACTTACTCCTTAATGTATGTGTATGTGTGTCTGTATGTATCCATGTTCCATGAGGGAGGGAGAGAGAGGCTGAGTATTTCCAGTATTAGATAGAGAACTCTCAGCTACTGCTATTGGAAATGGTACCCAGCCTTTCTTTCCCTAGATATTTACCCAGGAGAAATGGAAACACAGGCTTTTACAAAAACTCCTACATGAGCATTCATAGCAGCTTTATTTGTAACAACTCCAAACTGGAATCGACCCGAATGTCAATCAACTACTGAACAGATGAACATCCAGGCACGGCCATACAATGGAATACTAAATCAGCAAGAAAAAGAAATGAGCTACTGATACACGCAGTGATATAAATGAATCACAAGATCATTAAAGAAGCCAGAGAGAGGAAAAGAACACAATATGGGATATTTCATTTATGTAAAATTTCAGAAAATGCAAATGAATCTATAGTGACAGGAAGCAGAAGGTCACGGATTCCTAGAGTCAGGGGATATGCAAGCAAAGTACTGCAGAGGGGCATGAACAACCTTTGGGGTGATGGGAATGCATGTTACCCTGACCGTGGTGATGTTTCACAGGTGCATGCCTATGTCAAAATCTACCCAAGTTATAAAGAGTTAAGACAACTCTTCATTTTAAAAAAGAATTTTTGTGAAAATACATATTGTAGAGCCAGAAGAGAAAGCATGATTTTCATATCTATTTCAGAAAACATACATCTACTATGATAGGATACCACTTCACCACTTCCCTTCCTGATCTGACCATCATACAGTCTGTCTTTGTATCTATCATGTGATGGAACAAATCTGAAATAGGAGCAGCCTAAATAGCAGATCATTTCTCATGTAAAGTTCGTCTGCTTTGCCATTTGGCTGGAGCCACTAATCCAGGTCCTCTCAACTCAGGAATCAGGCGAATGGACCTCCCCCCCACCCAACAGCTGGCTGCTGAACGAGGAAAATAGACGCCTGGAAGGTTTCCATGAGCAATTAAATGTTTCAGCCCAGAAGTGACACCCATCACATTTGCTCACAAATTTTCTCACAGCTCATTGCTCTGATCTAGATGGAGGGCTCCACCCAATCCCAAGGGGGCCAGAAAAGAAAATGTTACCATGTGCCTGGAAAGCAGAGAGCACAAATGATTACCTCACAGAATGGCAAAGAAGTGGAAATCAGGAGCTATCTTTTCTGGTGACCCCAATCCTCTAAGGCTGTGGTCCCACCCAGGAAGTTTTACTGCACACTATGGCAGTCTCCTGAGCTACCAGAAGCATGTAACATTCAAGCATCTTAGAGCTCGGCAGTTTGTTTTATTTGCCCCTTGTTCCAGAGGTTCGGGAAGTGGATCAGGAGTGACCTATGACTTAACTCAGAAGCACATTGGAATGGCCTCCCGTGGTTGGTTATGTGTGAAGTTTGGGGCCAGGCACTTGTCCACGTGACTATAGATGGCCTCATTTGTGTTTCCATGGAGCATCTGAGCATAGACAGCAAGGGTTTTCAAAGCATTTTCTGGAAGTGCGAGCAGCAAAATGAACCCATGAGCAGATATGTGAATTATCCTGCTACTTGATGGTAATGATTGTAATATTAGAGGCTCCCATTTCAGGTGGTTATTGTAGCTGAGCCCTTGCTGACAACAACCCGAGCTGTCTTCTAGTTAGGAAAGGCAAATCCACACTCTCACACATAGGAGTCTTCCTGTTTCCTCTGTCATTGAAGGGCTGTGTCTAACAGGTTAATGGCATCTCCTCATCAAGGAGCCCAGGGACCTTAGCACAAAAACAAAATGAGCTTCCTTTGGGGATATCTTACTTCCTGCTCAGTTAATGGAGGATTTGAAAGGGAGTTCTGCAAAGAGGAGCTGTGGACTCAGCTTTGTGTTTCCAACAGACTCCCGCCTAGTCACACTGTATCTTAAGATCATTTTTTCTACAGCTTTGCTGGATTTCCACAGGAAATCCATAGAAAGTACCTTATCAGTATGGGGCTCCAGAACTCAGCCTTTGCCGGCTTACACATCTGGGGAGACGCTGCCCATCTTTAGCGCAGTTGCCCTTGGGTCATTCACCCCCTGTGGAAAAAATGGCTGTTAGAGGAGGCTCTGGGCTGTGTCCCCTCCTCCATAGGCTGCAGCTTAGGGACACTCTTTGTGGCGAAGTCTTTGTTCTAAACAAGAAGCCAAAGCAAGGAGAAGATAATGCTATTTCATTCCTCTATGCTGATTACAAGAAAACACTCATGTGTTGGCGGGGAAGCAGAGGCTAACATCCATCCCAGAAGTGGCCTGTGTGGGGCCAGGATCTCTGACTGACTGCCTTTCTCCAACCTGGCAGTCCATGCTGGGAGGCCCATGCTGTAGGACTCATGTGGTGGGGCTGCTTTCTGAGTCACCTGCTCCAGGGCACAGCTGGTGTGGGGCTGAGGGCCTTCTTTCTCCACAGACCCCCTTCCGTCTCAGCCTCCACATCCGCAATAGAAAACAGTGCCCAGAGTTAAGTCGTAGAAGATTCAGAAACCCACCATGCATGGATAACTTATCTTGCCCATTTGCGTGAAGCACTTCTCCCTAAACTGTTCCCACATTCTCTCCTGCTGAGACTCCCCGGGCCCAGGGGAAGCGGATGCCTGGCCGCTCTCCAGAACACAGGACTGTGTAGACAGCCAGCCATGTAATTTGGTCTGGGAGGTAATCCATTTTCCTCCAAGATGAGACGATTCATTCAGGTGAGAGCTGAATGGTAGGCAGGTGGACCAGTAGAACAGAGTTCACCTGGATTCTGATACCTCAGCTTCTTCCAAATTTCTTTTTCTAATCATTTTAATGTGATAATAACAGCTACACATGGCCTCATCATGGTGGCTCCTTGGAGAAAGTTAGGAGCTTTTGCCAATTGAAGACTAGGCACGGATGAAAGCCCCAGCCTGGGCCCCTACTCAGGGAGGTGCTTCCTGGCGGGGGCCTGCACTGCTCCCAGCAAGGTGTCGGCAGAAGAGGACTGACTTCCTCACCTGCATCTCTGAGGGTGCACCCCAGGTGGGCTGTGCATCTCAGATTTCCTGGAAGCAGTGTGTCCTAAGAAGCACACAAATACAGGAAGGAAATTCGAATCATCCTGCAGAGCAGACAGGCTGCCTGCCAGGCCTGGGATGCCATCAGCCCCCGGGAAGCGCTAATGGAAATAATAGCTTTGACTCACAACTGAGCCTCAGAAATCCTGCGTCCACGTGATGAAGCATGTGCTCCTTCCACACATAACTGGCCATCCTGCATCCTGCTACAGCCTTTCAGGGCAGATGAAGTGATCTCTAGCCATCTGATTTGTTTAAAAAAAAATCCAGAAAGCACATAAGCTTGGCATACCTGAGTAAATAATAATAAAGTGTTTCATTTTTCTCGTTCCATTCCAGAAATCTTTCAGGATGCCAGATTTTACAGAGGTTTCATCCAAATTCATTGTATTTAATCTAATAATTTTGGTAGTTCTGTAGAGGCTTTACAGAAAGTGAGCCGGAGGCCTGTGGGAAATCCAGATGTGAGGCAGAGTCATAATGGACCAAACCGTAGCACAGACCAGACATCCTAGAGCAAGCAGGCCGTTCTGGTTTCCTCTCTCTGCCCATCTGCCTTTTGGTCCAATCTCCTTTGAAGCAATTTTAAGGAAAGGAATGCGATGCTGTGAATTCTACTGAGTTAACAGGGCCTTCCTACTCCAGTGAAAAGATTATGGCATTGGAATGAGGTGTCAAAGGCACAGGGTCCACATTGCTACAGCTTCTCAGGTGCTGAGTCCAGAAGTATCTGTAAAGAACTGAAGCCTCAGCATTTTAACCCCCACTCATATCTCCATAGTAAACTGAGCTCACTCTGTCTCCGCTCTGTGATAGCTTGCCTCCGGAGAAGGGCTGCTTGCCTGTGCATACCAAGTGCCCCCCAGAGGTCCGGTCTGGTCCCCATTCTGCATCCAGGCTCCTACGAGGACTTGGATGTGAGACTTGGCCTTGCCTGTGCCTGAGCCTCCCCTTTGGCCATGGGAGCAGCCCCACACTGGGGCCGTGCTGTGGCCATTTATCAAGTGCAGGCTGGCTCCATACTCAGCATATGGGGGCCTCTGGGGACTCCAACCGCATCGGGCCCTGGATCCAGGGTGACTATGATGAGGTTTGTGCCCTTGTGGTTCTTTGTGGGGGGAAGTCAAAACAGCAAGGACAGAGGCTGAAGAGGGCCTAAACCACGAAGACGTGTGATGGGGCAGAGCACAGGAGAGCGAAACAGACCCTGCAGAAGCACTCATCAGAGTTTCAGAGGGGAGCTGTTTTGCAGATGGAACCTGAAAGCATGAATAAGGCTCCTGGCAGGAGGGTGGAGGGAGGTGACCATGTCACGCTGTAGCTACTGGCCTGTCCACAGACCTCCCTGCCTCATAGCCCCCACTCCACCCCCCACAAGCCCTGTTTCACTGCTGAGCTTACCCCAAGGTAAGCTGGGGTGAGCTCTTCTGAGAAGCCCCCTGCCCCGAGTGCCCGGGCCCCCCTAGGGCACATGGGCTGCCTCAGCCCCCTGTGCTTGCTCTCCTGCTACTCTCTTGTGCGCCTCCTTTTCAGCAGCCTAGCCATCCTCACCCCGAGAGTAACACGTGAAAGCAGCCCCCACGTAAGACCAGAAAGTTCACGTAGATACTGTCTTTCCCTCCAAGGTGGAGACCACGGTCACAGAGTGGGCCGTGGCACTGGGAGAAGTTCTCATGTCTCTGTTTGGCCTCATCACCTTGGTTTTGGTGGCAGCGGAGGGAGTGGCTTGCCCTTGAGATGTATGATGGGGGGGGAGTTGGGGGATGGTGGCTTTCAGAGCTGGCAGGTGTCCAGAAGGTCCAGGTGCCAGGGAGGCGTGGCCACACAGTTGCACAAGAGCCCGTGCTTGTACCCGCACAGGTGCAGGCCCGTGGCTGCTCCTTGGGGAGGTGAGTGCCAGCATCTCCGTGCTGTCCTTTTGAGATAGGAAGAAAAGACTGAGTTATGAGTTTGACAGTCACAGGTCAGGCCCTTGGATTTCTGTATGCTGTTTGGACTACAAGTGTGAGCTCATCTTGGACGTGTGCCTGCTGGTGCCCCAGCAGAGCTCTGGAAGAGGAAGGTGATAGCACCCTGTTAAGAGAAGACGTGGGTGTGACCAAGAGCAGGACATGTCCCCCTGGGGACACACGGCATCCTTGTCTGAGGTCCCCAGTCAGCCTGGAGATGGGTTATAGTCAGATTAGCAAAGGTTCGCAGCCACCAACATGTGCAGGCATGTTGTCTGAGCTTCAGAACCACAACAGGCAGCCTGCTGGGAGGAGGCCACATGTGGAAACCAGGACCCAGCTGCTTGCTGGCCTTTCCTGGGCCACATCAGGGTCTACTAGCTACTGTCTGCTAGCCAGAATGCCACAGATCCTTCTTGGCCTTCACAGCAAACTGAGGGCAGAACTGATGGTTCTGATGGCCCACTGTCCCTAATGGTTTAGGATGGGGACATAAACATGCCACACTCACTCTTGGCTGGAGAGTTCAGCAGCCTTCTGGAAGCCAGCCCCAGCCTGCCCAGTTTGGCACCAAGAAGGGTAATAATGCCCTCCCCAGATCCAGAAGTTGAAATAGTACCTTTCAGTGTCACCTGTGAATCTCCAAGTGCTTCTGGATCATTCTGTCCACCAAACACACTCTTCAACACCCCTCAACCTCCTTGCTCCCCAAAGCAAACCCCAGAAAGTGGCAGCTGGCCCCTGCCCCCCAGGAGCTCCGGGCAAGCTCAGTTCCCACAGTTGCTTGGGTCTCAGAGCCCATGTGGGGAGAGGAGTACGGTGCTGAGTGGCAGCTCGGGTGCAGCCCACCCACGGCCAGCATCTGCATCCATTCTACTACAGTGGCCTTCGGCAAGGGACAGGGACAGACCCACATGGAGTGCCTGCCACCTGCCATACCAACCAAGGCCTTCACACTCTTGGGGCCAAACAATTCCTGATGGTGGGGTATTGAGCACCCTGATTTCTTTTTTGTAATTTATTTATTTTGGTGGGGCGTTGGGAAGGAACAGAGGGAGAGGGACAGAGAGTGTTAAGCCAACTCCATGCTGAGTGTGGAGATTGATACAGGGCTTGCTCTCATGACCCTAAAGAAGGAACAGTCATGAGCTGAGCCGAAAATGGGTAAGATGTCCAACTGACTGTGCCACCCAGGTGCCCTGTGCTCCTGGTTTCTACCCACCAGATCCCAGTAGCATGTTGTACCCCTGTTGTGACAACCGGGAATGTTCCCCATGTCTCCTGGGGAGTGCAATTATCCCTGGTTGAGAACCACTGGTGTATAAACTAGCTGTGTCTCTAGAACCATGAGTCCAGTGTTTGGACCCCTGGGGCCCAGGCCTGGCTCTGACCCTTGGTTATGTTGATATTATCTTGGCAACTCACTATCTTTCCAAATCATCAGATTCCTTTCTTCATTTTCAGAAGAGCCCAGGCCTACCAAAGAACTCCTGCAGTAAAACTTAGCTTATTAGCACTTACTCATCTTGTTTAAGCTGAACTTATGCCCAACGATCAAGTTCCCAGTAAGCAAGGTGACTTCATTCTGGACATCTGCTGTATAACCTTGTACCTATGGTCACCGAAACTATGTTGTACACAGTTCTGTACTGGATACTTAAAATTTTGTTAAGAGGGTATATCCTGTGTTAAGTGTTCTTATCAAAATAAAATTAAAATTTTGAAAATTTAGCTTATTAGCATAGTGAAATTTCACGAATATCTTAGCCTAGTCGCAAAGCCTATTGTTCCCTTCCTTTGTCCATGCCAGACCTACTAACATCCTGCAGGGTGACATCTTGGGGGACACTGAGGGTGCTGGCATACTGCCTTTTGTGACTGGGGGAAGAGCAGATATGATCACCTGCATGTGAGCCTTTGACAACTGTGGCACAGCCCCAAGATGAGGTACCCTTACTCAAATCATCTTAAACTCTTCAAGCAGGTCATTACAATGAGATCTCATATACAAAGTATTTGAATTTTCTTATTAAGCTGGACTCTACTATATCAAGAACTAAGAGATACTGGTCTTTCAAATACCCTTCAAAGTGACCTTGGTCTTTTCATGAGCCTCAACAGGTGATAATGAAGACATTGACCCTAAAGGACCATAGCCTTAGGGAAAACTGGAAATCCTGGAAGCTTATACTTCCCCCTGGGCAGGGAGCCCTCTGGTTGCATAAACCTTACATCACATGGTGATTATTAGAAACTGACCTCAAGGAGAGAATATTTCTCCCACATTTCTACAAAGGCACAGCCTTCACCTCCAAAAACCATGGCACTCTCTGCTCTCCAAGGAAGAAATGGCAAGCCATAAACAATCAATGGCATGTCACCCATTCCTTCTAGCCATGGCTTTTGGCTATCCCCCATGCGCCTCTCCCCAGCCCAATCCTGAAACCCTAAAAGGAGATCAGGAGATCAGAAAGTCTTTCTCTCAGGCAGACATGTGAGGGTAGGGGAGAACTACCCTCTACTTGGGTGCTCCCAGCAGGAGATGGGAGATTGAAGTGGTTGGGTGACAGTGGAGTCCTCCCTTCAGTGTAGACCCGCACAGAGGTGATTGCTTCCTCCTGCGGGGGGGTCCCTGAATGTCTGCCTCCGCACCTCTCCCTCGCTGGTAATGCCACACACCTTGAGGGACTACAAGGCTGAGAGAGGCCCTTGGGGAGAAGGTCCCCTGAGCATCCTGTCCACTGACAGTGACAAAAGGACCCACTAAGTCCTCTAAGCTAGCTGAGCAGTAGCTTCTCAGAGGAAAAGGAGCTGCCTGGTTGGAGACAGCATTTTGGGAAAGCAAATTAAATGCTTTAATGTCCTCACAGCCTTGTTAACTTTCATCTTCTGTCTCTTTTTTTTTTTTTTTCTTCTCTCTTTCTCTGTTCCTGTAAAGCCACCTATCTGTCTCTGAGACACCCAGACTTATGTGGATTGGATTCTGTGGGCTGTCAGAAAAATGCATCCTCTGGGGAAAACCCTTCTACCCCAATTTCAAGTCCAGCCTGGGAATGAGGATGAGGTCTTCTAGCTTCTAAACACCCCAACTTCTCAGTTTTTATAACCCTGCTTTTTGACTTGGTTGTATTAGGTTATCTAGAACTCCTGATATTTCCAGTAAAACTATATTGAAGTTCAGATCTTGGCTTCTTTCCTGACAGAATTCTTCTCATTTATTATTTGGATGCCTGGTTAGCCTTCAGTCGTACATGTTTCCAATGTTTCTGTAACATTTTCCAAAAAAGCCTGTTGGGATGTGTTTTCATCTTTCCATCCCACACTTGTTTGTCACAAATGCAGTGTGTGTGTGTGTGTGTGTGTGTGTGTGTGTGTGTGTGTGTGTCTGAAGCTCATATGTGAGATTTTTATACCGAACCATAGCCATGCCAGCTCTCTCATTGTGTAGGCCTGGTCTGGACTGGGAAATCTCACGACAGGTCAAAGTGAATCTGCCCCAGTTACTCTGGCTGCAGAGCAAATCAACCCCCAGAACTCCATTGTGTAGAATGATATTCACTTTGATATGCTTATCTCCTGTTCTGTGGGTCAGGACCTTGGGCAGGGCACACCCAGGGGTCTGTTTCTACTCTGCCAGGTCTGGGACCTCAGGTGAGGCTGTGGGGGTGGGGGGTTGCTGGTGGGGGCCAGAGCCACCTGCAGGTGCGCTTGCTCCCAAGTTTGGCAGTGGATGCTGGCAGCTGGGCTGTTCATCAAACATCATTGTGGCCTCTCCATGGTCTGTGCACATGGGCGGGCTTGGGCTTTCTTGCAGCGTGGTGGCTGGGTTCCAGGAGTGAGCCCATGGCGCCTTCATGCCTTGAATCACAAGTGGCATTTCCAGTGTGTTCTATCAGTGGAGGCTGTTACAAGTTCTCCGGCACATGTGGGTGAGACACAACTGTCATTGAACAAGGAGAGTGCCAAAGTCACTTTGCAAGGAGGGTGAGTGAGAGGGGAGACAGTGTTGTGGCCATATTTGGAAAATTCAGTCTGCCACATCACCCAAGGTCTAGCTCTATGACCTCTCACTCTTTCCTTGAGCTCAGCTGCTACATTGCTTGTCCTCTGGTTCAGTACTTTTTAATTAACTGCAAAAATAAATTCTCTTGAATATGCTATTCCACAGAGTCTTGCTTTCCAGCTCCCACTGACATCATGGGCACAGGAGACAGTGGCCCAGGGTGCCAGGAGCCCCCCTACCGAACCTCACAGCCTCATCCAGGTATGCGCTTGTCAGAGCTAGGCACCCACACACACCCTCTGCCTCCTTGTTTCTCAGCTGAAATAGATTGTCAGTTTCTTAATATTAGGGATGGGGGCATGGACTGCTTTGCAAACATGACAGCCCCCTGAAGCTCAGTGCTGCACAGGTGATGTGTCCCCTCAGGCCAAGTGTGTCGTCACAGCCTGTAGTGACTTCAACATTGCTACCCATGAGGACCACTGATTTAGAGAAAAGACTAGATCCTGCACTGTTCCTTTGGCTGAGAGCTGATACTTTCTTCTCCAACAAAGTAAAAACCAGCCATGAAGTGACACTGAAGTGTCATCTATACCAAGACTTATTTTTGCAGAAGGAAAGCCTGTGTCCAGTGTCTCCATGGCCCCAGACATCCGTGGAGTAGCCAAACTGAGAGTGACGGTCATGGTGAGCACAGACAGACCCGCATCTCCCAGGTGTCAGGCGTCTGGCATGCATGGTTTCATTTGGTTCCCATGACAACCCTCTGTGGTAGGTCCTACTGTTACCCCATTTCTGAGGCATAGAAATTTCAGGTCCCTTGTTCAAGGGGTATGGCTGATAGGTAGTAGGAGCTGAAGATGAGCCAATGGGTCTGCGTCCAGCTCCTTGTTGCGGTGCTGCCTTGACTCTCTTTCCCTTCTTTGTCCGGAGTCTCAGTCTGCTCTCGCAGCTTCAGAATGAGCATCCTAGTGCCCTATGACCTGCCGTTTCCCAGGGCATGGCCAGCAAGCCTGCCGCATGCAATCCAAGCCAGGCACATCCTTCCTTCACTCGGTACCCCCTGATGGTGGGTTGCATGTGCCCCAGGTGCCCTGACCCTCGCCTTGCCTGCTGTGTGGAGGGATGGTGTCATGGGGCCACCCTGAAGAAGTGGCATGTGCAGCTGCCACAGGCCCACTGGGCTCAGATCATGCTTCTTCAGTGCCTTGGTGGAGTGCTGGCCTGGGGTGGGCCTGGGACCCAGACATGTGTGCAGTGAGCTCTGCCCTGGGGAAGGCTTTGGTGACAGTGGGCCCAAGAGGAAAGAGAGTGACATGACTCAGCTGCCTTGTGTAGATTGGCTATGTTCGATCTGGGGAGAGCACCCAATATCCATCACTCAGAAAGTTTCAAGGACCTGCAGGACCGATGGGGGCGTTCGGGCCAACTCAGCCCTGGAGATGTGACTGTGTTCTGGTGCAGTAAGTGAAGACTGGTTAGACTCAGCAGACACTGAGTAACATTCCAGAACTGTAGTTGGGCCCTGGTGTATAGGGTAGATCAGGGTGGTGAAGACTGGTTAGACTCAGCAGACACTGAGTAACGTTCCAGAACTGTAGTTGGGCCATGGTGTATAGGGTAGATCAGGGTGGGAGGGCTGGCCCCGGCCAAAGGCCTTGATGACACCAGTAATGAAGGAATGGTAAGCCCTCCCTCCATTCACTCGTTCATCAACTGCAGGGGGGAATGGCAGGCCTGGGAGTCACCATGGAGTCCTGGATCCAAAGCCCAGTCCCACCCACTTCATCTCTCTGAACTTGAATTTCCTCATCTGCAAATGAGGTGAATATGACCCTCACCCAGCGGTTACGTAAAAGACTGTTTTGGACTTAATGTTCATGTCCAACCAAAATTCATAAGTTGAAGCTTGAACCCCCAGTGTGAGGTGGGGCCTTTGATGCGTAATTAGGGTTAGATGAGGTCATGAGGGTGGGACCCTCCTATTGGGATCAATGGCCTTGAAGAAGAGGAAGAGAGAGACCTCCCTCTCCACATGCACACCTAAGGAAAGGCCCCATTAGCACAGGAGAGGGGGTTTCTGCAAGCCAGGAAGAGAGCCCTCACAAGCTGACAGTCTAATCTCAGACCTCCAGCTTTCAGGCTGTGAGAATATAAGTTTCTGTTAGTTCAGCCACCCAGTCTGTGATACTGTGCTATGGATACCTGGGCAAACTAATGCAGATTTTGGTTGCAGGAAGTGGGGTGGTACTCTTACAAATACCTAAAAATGTGGGTGCAGCTGTGGAACCCGATGGTGCGTAGAGCCTGGGAGAGTTTGAGGTGCTTGATCTATGGACACTGAAGACAGTTCTGGTGAAGGCTCAGAAAGAAAAGCGCTGGAGAGAAATCGTCTCTTTTCTTAGAGAATACCTAAATAATCATGAACAGGACATTGGTGGAAATATGAATGTTAAAGAATAGTGCCTCTTAGGTCTCAGAGGGAAATGAGGAATGCATTATTGGAAACTGGAAGGAGGGCACTCCCCATTATAAAGCAGCAAAGAATTTAGCTGAACTGTGTTCTCCTGTGGACCTCTGAGTGATGCCATTGTTGGTTAGCTGAGGAAATTTCTAAACAAAGTGTCTTAGGACTGGCTTAGCTCCTCCTGACAGCTTAGAGTAGAGTGCAAGAGGAAGAAGGAATTGTTTACCAAAAAGGAACCAGAACTTGGGCATTTAGGAAATTTCTTAGGCTATCCATATTGCAAAATAAATAAATAAATAAATAAGGACACTTGTTCTGGGACGCCTGGGTGGCTCAGTTGGTTAAGTGGCTGCCTTCGGCTCAGGTCATGATCCCAGCCTCCTGGGATCGAGTCCCACATCGGGCTCCTTGCTCGGCAGGGAGCCTGCTTCTCCCTCTGCCTCTGCCTGCTTCTCTGTCTGCCTGTGCTCTCTCTCTCTCTCTCTCTCTAACTAATAAATAAATAAAATCTTTTTAAAAATTTAAAAAAAAAAGAACACTTGTTTTGAGAAGAATGTAAGTGTGAGGCTGAACAATTATTTGAGATGCCAGGTGTGGCTCGTGGAGGTGACCAGTCGTCTCCATGGGATCCAGGAGTGCGGGGACACTGCCACTTTGAACTAGCAGGAACGGAGCAAGTAGGATGGACTGAAGGGTGGCTGTAGGACTTCTTGGATCCTACAGGACAAGACCATAGAGCTATCTGGCTGCAAACGTGCACTATTTTTCAAAGAAGGGGAGGAAGGACCTTAAGGTTATTCAGAGATCATGAGGGCCAAACCCTCAGTCCCATCAGGCAGGGGGCCTCTGATGGAAGTCTTTCAGGTAGGTCTACAAGGCAAGCAGTGAACCAGGTATTCTCAGACTTCAGGCTCCAGTGGGGTTTGTCTTACTAAGTTGTAGACTTGCCTGGAACACGTAGCTCCTTCTCTTTCCCATTTCTGCCATTTGGAATGGGAACGTCTCACTTACGCCTGTGCCCCCACGGTGCCTGGGGTTGCATGGTGTGTCTGGCTTCACAGGCTCCTAGCTGGAGCTCCAGCTTCACTCAGGTCTGATTGGAATATTGAGGTAACACTTTGGACATTGGACTTTGGAGGTGAGCCTGAATTAATTAAGACTTTGGGGGTTGTTGGAATGGAATGAATTCATTCTGCATATAAGAAGGACATGAATATGGAGAGTAAGGGCAGAATGTTATGAACTGAATACTTGGGTACCCTGCCACCCAAATTCATATGATGAATCCCCAATGTGATGACAGGTGGAGATGGCCTTGGGGAGGTAATTACTAGAAGAGGCCATGAGAGTGGAGCCCCAACATGGGATTAGTGAGTGGCCTTAGAAGAAGAGGAAGAGAGAGGGCTCCCTTTGCATGCCCCTACAGCAAGGAAAGTCCCAGAGAAACCAACCATCTATAGCCGGGAAAAGAGACCTCACTGATAACCTGACCATGTTGGCACTTCGATTATGGATTTGCAGCCTCTAGGCTAGGAGAAGATACATTTCTGCTCTTTAAGCCACCCAGTATTTGTTATTTTTTTAGGGCAGCTTGAGCCGACTAAGACAAGGTACATTAAAGTAGAAATGGTATACACAACCCTGGGCATGTGGTCAATGCTTAGCTTTCTGTCCTCCTCTGTAAAACAGTAGTGTGTCATTGCCTGCTTGATGGAGAAGGAAATAAGAGCATGGGAGTCAGGCCTCTGGAAAGGGGCAAGACCTGCCACATGAGTGAGAGTGATAAACACAGAGGTCAGGGGTGAGTGAGTGTGAGCTGCCATGATTTACGAGTTTGGAGGAACGGCCTTCATCCTGGTGTGGCCCCCACAGCCCCAAGCAGCTGGAGGACCCTCAGGCTGCTGCCCTCTGCCAAGGCAGAGGACAGGAAGTGGTGGCACGGTGCCAAGGCACTGGTCAGCAGAGGGTGCTGAGAGCACGTGCCCCCTGGCTCTGCCTCATTCCCTCTTTCTGCACCCCTCGATCCTCTGGGCTCATCTGACCCCTCGCCCAGACACAGGCATGGGGGGTGTGATCACCTCTGCATCTCTCTCATCAAGGCTGGGCAGAGGGAGCCTCCCCACTCCTCCAGCTCACAGCTCCAGGCATATTTTGATGGTTTTAGTTGTGTGATTTCTACCTTTAAAAAGCATCTAGATGAAGTTGCAGATGAAAGACCTAGAGCTCATTTGAGACCTTGGGGCTAGATATGCTTCCGCTGCAGAAGAGAGAATTGAAAAGCCAAACCTGTGTCAAAGCTTCCGGCAAGAGAACATGAACGAGTGAAGAAGGGACCAAGTCCAGTGGCGTCTGTACCTGGGGCTGGGGAGAAGGCGCGGCACTGGCAGGAAGAATCCAACCGCTGAGCAGAAGGGCGGGGAAAGAAACCATAATACAGATTCGAGGAGCCCAGGAGAGGGCCCTTTTCAATGGGCAGGAGATGCTGGTGCCCCAAGCAGCTCAGGTTCAAGGTGACCAGAGGCCCAACTGAGGTGGGTCCCTGGTGTCTGTTTGCTCTCAAGTTCTAGTCCTCACCATATTGCCACCATCTTTATTTACTGTGTTTTCTGGAAGCTGGAAAGGGCACCTGGTGCTTTCCAGCCAGCAAGCTGAGTGTGAACAAAACAAGGAAAAACAACATGGTTAGTGTGGTTTGCTTCTTGCAATGTTCCTGCCCTACAAACAGAGACTAGGGTGCTTCTGCAAGTTGGGAGCTTCTGACTGTGCCATCACCAGGACTTGGAGCATTTTTTTCAACTTCTTTTTGCACAAGAGGCTTCCAGAATCTCGGAGGCAGGTGGCTGGCACCTGAGTCCTATTCGATCTTTTTTGGTGGTGGATAACTGCACATGCTAGGTTTCCTCTGACCTCAGGCTGTGTTCCCAGGATATGGGAGCTGGCTGAGGGCCAGGCGAATAGATGAAGACCATGGGCATACACCACCACCATCGCTGAGAATTGTGACAGCTATTCCCTGCTGAAAGCCTGCTCAGGGCTGGGCACTCTGCTTGGTGCTTTACCTGCCATCCTCACCAGTCCTCTGATCAGCACTGAGGCCACTGCCAATATCCCCTCCTGAGGAAGCAGCCCAGAAGAGCCAAGAGCTGCCGGGTCACAAGAGCGATGGGTAACTAGCCAACCCTCTGTTTTATCATCATGCAGCCCTCGTGTTCTGTAATCATTGCTCTGTGTAAATACCTTGGTGCCCATCTATGAAGTGACCTGAACACATGGAAACCTCAGCAGTGGGCCTCCCACTTACTGATGCCACATCGGGAGGTCATGCCTTAGCTCACAGGACAAAGCAGTAGAGCTGGCATTCAAATTTGGAATTGAGTCCTGGATTTAAATCCAGATGGTACAACTTTCTAGTTGATTGCCTTGTGTCCACTGATTACAATCTCAGAGATTGTATTTTTTCTGTTGGGTTGTTTTGAGAATGTAAGAGCTAATTATGTCCAAGACTTAGTGCCTGGTTCATAGCAAGCTCTCAAGAAGTAATCTGCAGTATATATATATAGTCCATTTTTCATATGAGGAAGCTGAGCCTAAGAGCAGTCAAGTGACTTGTTCAAGATTGGTCAGCTGGTAAATGACAGTCACACCCAACTCCATCAATCTCCAGAGCTCTCGTGATGTGCCATCTAATTGAAATTCCTCAGGGAGATAGTATTCTGTACTCCAGGAGCTTTTCCTGCTGCACTGAACTTGACTGGTCAGCCTAAACTCCTGCTTCCTCTTCTGTCCATTCAGAGTGCCCAGCACAGTGCCACAGGCAGAGCACTGAACAAAGGCTTTACTTAATGGTTCCAATCCTCAGGAAAATCAGGAAGTGGCTCCTCTACCCATCAGGAAGTGATGGCTCCTCTACCCATTGCCCTTGTGACCAAGGAGAAGGAAGTGGCTCCCCTACCCTCAGGAAGTAGCTTCTCTACCCATCACCCTTGTGACCTGGCAGCTCTTGGCTTCTCTGCAAGAGAAGCAGCATACTGCAGCAGGCATCTCTCCCTTCAAAAACAAAAGCCAGAGAAAGCACGATCAGATTGGCACAGTACTATCTACTGCTTCCCTTCCCCATTATTTTCATGACTCAGTCTTCAACTTTGGTCTTTTGTGAGGGCAGTATTTTTTAAGATGTGTTTCCATGTTTAAAATAGCCAATAGCTAAATGCACAATTTTCCTCTCTCTTAATTAGCTTGTGAACTTCCTCCTCTTTATTTATTATAGATCTTGTATTTCTCTACCCTTTCTGAAGATGCACTACAAGTTTATATTGTTATAAACCCTTCTCTGCTCTTCCAGGAACTGTATTTCAGGCAGAGATGTGACTTTCTATTTAGATGTGACCATCTAAATTTTAACAAGGCATAACTTTTAATTACCCTTTCCCCACCTCCAGAAGGAAACCTTCCAAACATGTTATTTTAATTGAAAGCCTTCCAAGTGGTCCCTTGCTGTCTGGGAGCCAGACTTAGTAGCTAAAGATAAGGATGTACCATGTCCCTTGTTTTCTTATTTTGATGATCTAAAGGCTCTTCAAACCCCCCAGCACTGTTTGTAATGCCCAATCCATGTGCCCCAGGCCTCTGAATGTGCCCTAGTCTCACAGCTCCATCCTAAGTGTACGGCTGCAAGTCGTTCTCAGAGGTGTGAGGACCGATGCCCCCACTTCTCCAAGCTCTGGCCTTCCTGGAGGCCACTGACACCCGCCCTGAGGTGTTCCTGACTGCCCGTAGGTTGACGTGGCATCTGAGAACTATCTGACCGTCTTCTAAACTGGTTTTGCTTTCTTTTTCATTCTGTCTGTTCATTCATTTCATTTTTCATTCATTTTTCATTCTGTCACATCAGCCAGAGTCTGCCGTGGCCACGCAGGCACAGAGCGAGTGCTCAGCCACAGCAGGGCGCACGCCCCCCACCTCCCATCGCCCTCTGGTAGGAGCTGTTTACCTTCCTTCCAAATGCCCTGCAATGGTCACCATCCCTGTCTTTGGTCCCATGGTCCCCACTCCGTGTCCTCACCCATGTACTGATGACCTTGCCACTCGGCTCACTTGTTCACGCGCCGTTCTCCCTCCCAGCACCTCTGCCCCCAACACAGCTCCTGGCAGCGCCCAGTGTCCACCCAGAAGACTTCCAGTCCCTCTGCTTGTTCTCATGGCCCCAGGATATGCTGTCCCCTGCCTTTCTCATCTCACAGGCATCTCCTCTCTTCCTTCCACAACTTCTCATGCCTCACAAAGACCAGATCACCCCCAGGCCCTCTCCCTTTCATTATATCCAATGAGCCCAGCCCTCAAGGCCACCTCAAATGCTCCCTCTTATAAGACCACCTTGTCCATAAGCTAATAGCAAAAGTTCTCACTGGCTCATCACATCTAGTACCATTATGTTCAAAGCAACAGGTGGCACCTTCTCTTTTATTATGTTTCCCCATTAAACTAAACGAAATACACATTTGACATAATGACTCAAACAAATACAAAAGTGCATCACAAAAACTAAATACTGCCCAGAGCCTCCCTCCTGTGCCCGCTCACCCCTGTAACTAATATTAACCATCTGGAAGGAGTATCTCTATGTTTTCCTTAGCCTGCAGATGGCCCCAGATCACTGAGTGTCCACACATCATCTGAACATGACCCATGACTTGTGACCATTTTCTCCTGTGTTTCAGCTCATGCAAACACAGAGTGAAAATGTGTGATTGCATTTGATCCTTTGTTCTCAAAGGTAGAGTTCTCAGTCACCCTTCTGACTTTGAACAGAGCCTATACCCATCCCTGGGCCCAATCAACTAGTGATTCTTCTTCAGACTGAGGTTTTCCCAGACTGTCAGGGCGAAGGCTTGCAATCAAGTCTGAGTTGACATACTATCCACCATACTACCCACCATAGGTGGCTCAGTGTTTAGCATGTGCCTGACCAGAGATTTTAAATATTTCCCTGCACAAAAAAGAATTAAGAATCTGGTTGAGGGGAACTAGGCTGTGGCCACTTTCTTTAACATAGGTTAACAAAGGAAACAACTTGATCAAATAACGTGGTACTTATAGGTCACATTTATGGATTTACTTCACTTTAATGAAATGAATTGTATCCATGAAAATTTTACTGTCACATTTTATAAGTCAAGTTCTATTCCCTTTGGCTTTTTATAATTTCACAGAGAATTTTCAATAATTTTTGGTCGATTCTTAACGGGCAGCAGTTCTTAATTTAAGCTTTCAATTTCTTTTCCCTTTTGCCAAGGTTTTACATTAATGTTCTGCAAAACAGTTAAGGCCCCTAGGGAGGCCCCTATTTTAATCATAACAGAAAAACTATTATTTTATTATTTGTCAAATGTTTTACAGTTTTCCTATAATGAATGAACACCTTCAAATAACTCTTCTTTTGAATGTTAGCTTTCCAGATGGTTCTTTCAAAGTAGGGTATGGCTTTACTTTAGAGTGTGTGTGTGTACACACATAAATTTTTTTAATGCAACTCATAAGCGCTTCTCTCACATGATGATGCTCTGGCTATATGCTGAGGGAGGCTTTCAGTACTGCATGCGTATTTCGAGAGCCAGAGCTTCCGGAATTACCTTATTCAGTGCCCACAGCCCTTGGCTCAAGCCTGTTCCTCGGCCTGGTGTGGTCTGTCTTGCTTGCTGAGCCTCTATTCATACATCAGCCTGTGCCTCTCAGAGTGCGACCAGGGAGGATGGCCCCACCTGGGAGCTGGTAGACAGCTTGGACCCTCAGCTTAGAATCAGCACACCCACGTAGGCCAACACCACAAAGCACAGCTTTAAAATCCATGCCTGTTCCCCGGGCTGGGCATTTAGCAAGTGCTCAGCAAACCAGTTTCCGTGTTTGCTCAGCTTCCCAGGAAGCTGGTCTCTTCTCTGGGTGTTTACAGCGCTATCCTGTAGTCTCCTGACAACATTAGCAGGTGACCATTGGCTTGTAATTGATCCCTTCCCGGGTCCTGGCTCAGAATCACTTATTTTGCTCCCATTTCAGGGTTAGAATCACTTTTTTTGCTCCCATTTGCTGGGTTATAATCTTTGAGGGTGGAGCCAACATTGACACTTTATCTAACTTCCTACTTGGTTCTTTGTACCCGAAGTCGGAGAGCCAAGGGACCCCATGTTGGCCTGTGGGGTCTCTCAAGGCAAGAGGAGGAATAACAGTGAGACACCTGCCTCAGGTGGCAGTGAAGTTGCTTTTATTCATTGAACAAAAACATAGTGGGAGCTATCTAGGTGGTGGATGTTTTGCAAAAACCTAAAAATAGCACCTCATATAAACACATCATAAAAGCAGCCACACAATCAAATATTTGTGACATGCATTCATAGTTTTAAAAGGACTCTTCCATTTGTCATCTTAACAACTCGGTGTTGGCGGAGCCAGGACTCGGAGCCGGGCTTTCATGCCGCTGGCCTGGGCTGCCTCTGTGCTTCTGTCCTGTTCCAGGGGCAGAGGAAGGGGAGGGAGGCAGGCCATGTGGGAGGGTTGCCTGCATGGGGTGCAGTGAAGGGCCTCACAGAGGAGAAGGAGTAGCCCATCACTCATTTTGGAAAGATGAGGGCACATTTCTCTGCATGTGTGTGCCTTCCACATGCAGGACTTGTAAGAGGGAGGCGTTTTGTTCCCACACTTCAGACCGTTTGGGCCCCCCCACAAGGCTGAAATGGCTGCACCGTGGCCTGGGGATAGAAAGTGACCCTCTTGTGGAGAGGGGGATGGAGGCCACAGGTGGAGGCAGCGGAATGCTGGCAAGAAACGGTGTAGGACAGCAATGACTCTCCTAAAACATACCTACATCAACCCTAAAATTATAAGAGGGTCACCATTCTCTGCTTCTGACCAGGCTCAGGAAATCCCTAATTTAGTTCTTTTCCCAGGAGAAACCCAGGCAAATCCATCTTTCTTTTAACAAACTTCTAGTCCAGATTAACATGAAATTGTGTCCTCTAAAACTTTTTATTGTCCTCTGGTGTTGCTCCTAAAATTGATCTGCAAGTCTGTTCCCACCACCGTGAAAGTGCACATCGGTGGATTCTTACCTTTATCACTCAGAATAGGGCGACCGCCAGGGAGAGGGCTTGCAACATCTATGAATTCTGTGTGCATGATCATCGCCAGGTCACCAAATTCCACAGCAATTTGTAATAACTGAGTATTGGAGGCATTAGCAGAATTCTGTCATGGACAGCGGAGGAGAGAGCTTTCCAGTCATGATATCCGTGTTTGCCAAAGTCAAAATAAGAAAATCATCTGTCATATTTAATTGTGGAGAGCTGAAACAAGAATATTATCCATCACGTTCATGCACCTCTTTCCAAACCACAGCTAGGGCCATACTTCCCCACAAACATGCTAAGTGGCCCAGTGGCTCTGTCTTCTCTTCCGCACAGCACGCCCTATGGTGATGTGGCTCGTGGCTTCAGGGCTTTCTGTCCTGAGACAGCACCTTGTAAGAGAGTGTCTGTTGATCAAACCTCTTCTCTGCTCATGACGCAGAAGGACAGCACCCTAGGAGCCACAAGTGCTGTCGTGCTGGCTGACAGCTGGGGTGTGCCAGGTAGGGCTGTGGTTTCACCCCTGAAACTCTAAGAGGCAGCTCCCCACTTGCCCTGAGCTCATCCTCATTCTGTCTCCTGCCTTTATCACCTTTGAAGCAGAGGCCAGGGACACGGTTCTGATCGGCTGTGAGGTAATTGGATATAGTGGAGCCAGTGCTTGTCCCCAGGTGATAGGGGCAGTCACTGTGGAAAGGCTTTCCCACCTGGAGCCCTTTTGGCTGGGACACTGGCCGGCATCTCTCATGGCAGGCGCTGCGCCGCTGGGTGTGTGCCTCCTGCGGCACGGATTGGTAACAGACCCCCTGCCCGTGGAGCGTCTGACAGTCCAGCATCATGGCCTAGAGGACTTGTCCCTGCACTGGGGTCCACCCTGTCAAACTGCTCCCTGCGTGTTTGCTTCACACCAGGTCCTGGGAGCCCACGGGCCTGCTACCAGGGCTGGCCCCTTGGGCCCAGGCTAAGACAGTCCCCTAGGGGACGGCCGGAGAGGACAGACAGTGGCTCCTTCCACCTCGGGGCACTGGGGGGGTGCTGCCAATCCTGTGCACACTGTGCATAATTTTATATCACTGTATGTGTATTCTATGTGTACTTATGCAATTAAATTACTTTAACTGGTCGCCTTCAGCTTCACCCTGCCACAGGGTTAGTGACTGGAATGTGAGCATTTGATAGTAGATAGCATTTGTGATGCCTGGCCTGGCAGGGTCTGGGTGTTTCATCTGGGTGTCCACCTGGCTCCCTAGGTCCAGTGGTCAGGCTCACCCTTCCACAGCCCCCAGAGGGCCATGAACCATCAGATGCCACCCCTCACACCTACACCGTGTCCCACCTCCATTGCCCTCCCCTTCATAACCTCGGGTTAGGAGACTATCATCGTGAGGAGCAGACACACCTGGCCAGCTGTGAGCACCTCTCCATGGCCATGGCCATGGCTGTGGCGGTGGCAGTAGCCTCAGATCCCCAGCTACTTGGGAGACAAGGATGCCTCTGAGCCAGCTCTCTGGCGTCCCCTCGTGGCCAAACTCATGAAGTTCTCCCAAGTGTGTCACCACTTTGTGGTTGTGGAAGCAGAACAGAGCTGGGGCGACATAAACAGACAGGGGTTGCCCTTCACTGTGTTACCCCGCACCCACCTGCTCCCTACTAGCCTGGGGCTCGCCCATACTCGCCATTCCTCACCAGGGAGAGTATCCAGGACATCTACTTCCATTCGTTCTATCGACATCCGTGCTAAGAGTAGAGAAAAACATACAGACTTGTTCATACTAAAGTGTTACTGGCTTAGCTTAAGGATATGCACATCCCTGGATATGTGCATTTTAAGAATATTTCAGGACCACTGAACCCAGCTCCCTGCAGTAGCCTCTAACCATGCAGACAAGGAAGACCGTCAGCCCACCTCAAGGTCTGCTCAGCCCTGTGACCAAAGCAGTTTCTGATGGTCATCGCTGACTCAGTGGCTATAGCTTCAGCCTTCCATGTGCTGCCACTGTCCTACACCATGTGCCCATATCCCCCTGCCACCTGATTTCCACTGAACATTAGAAAACTAAACTCTTGGGGTCCCTGGGTGGCTCAGTTGGTTAGGTATCTGCCTTTGGCTCAGGTCATGATCTCAAGGGTCCCAAGTCCCAAGTAGGGCTCCCTGCTCAGTGGGCAGTCCATTTGTCCCTCTGGCCCCCAACCCCACTCATGCATGCTCTCTCTCAAGTGCTCTTTCTCTCAAATAAATAAAATCTTAAAAAAAAAAAAAAGAAAAAAGAATATTCGAGTAAGACCATAAAGATGGTCAAATCCCAGAGCAAGGGTGTTGTTCTAAAAGCACTTTTGTATGCACACACTTTCTCTTTCACACACATACCTCGCTCATTGGCAATGGTTCACATGCTTGCTTCCGTGCTTCCCTGTGATCAGCACAGGCTGAAGCTGACATGCCCATTCATTAACAGTGATATGTGGAATTCAGGGCAGACATGGTGACTGGTCCTGGCCACCCAAGGGCATTGCCCAGATCCTTCTCTGGGTTTGCGTCGCCACCCCAGCCTGTCTCTGTTTTTTATTGAGAGCTTGCTTTAAGCCCCTAGGATGCCCCTTTAGTGCAAAGGGAATACTGAGCAGGGCCCCCAGGGGAGACTCTGTGCTCAGGGTCCTGCCAGCAGGTGGCTTTGTGGGGCGCCATGGTGCGGAGTCCTCCAGGGGAACTGGGAATGAGCTTAAGCAGGAGAGCGGTCTGCACATCCTAGAGGGACAGCGTATTGATGACCCCATGATTGTAAGGGCAGATCCTTCTGATTATGTCACGGGTTTTGTGGGTGAAGAGCCATGACTTGCTAGCTGTCACATCCCATACCAGCCCTTTCTCTTAAAATAAGGAAGCCACCTGCTGGGCCAAGAGGTCTTATCAGGATGTTTCCCACTGAGGGAATTCACCGGGAGAGAAGTTGCCCTCACTGGAGAGCTGCCCTGGGCTCTGGGACAAGCGGTTCTTCCCACCTGCAAAGGACTTTCTCAGGAATCTATTTGGTGTGCACACACACAAACACACACACACACACACACTACCAGTGTCCTGTGTGGTACAAAGAAATCCACGAAGAGAAGAGTTTGCCTACAGTGCTGCCCAGGGTTTCCAAACAAAGATGCGTCCAGGCTACATTGCTCTGGTTCTATAAACCGGTTGAAGGAACGTATCTCAGGTAGCCTGATGTAAAGTCATTTCACTCCCCTCTTGGGTAAAAAGGAGCAAATTATGTTGACTGCTAGCTCCTTTATTACAGCAAGTGAATTGCCTATCTGGAATGGTCCTGTGATGGCGAGAGGGGTGTGTTGTTAGGAAGGCCCCCGCTGCTGACAGCATCGTTTCCTAGGAGTAGTGCCTTCTGGCCTGCCTCCAGGCCTCCTGAGTCCATTCCGGGCACCTGTGCCAGGTTTGGGAAAGAAAGGAAAACAAGAGTTGGAGAAAATTTCAGTCTTAGTTCTGTTTTCTTCCTCTAACCAGCTCTACAAGATTTGTTTAAAGTTTCTAAATAAGATTATACTTCCCTCCTCACGTGTAAACAACAAAGCATTTAGGAGTATTAACCCATGGGATTTCAATTCTGTGTGTCTTTCCAGAAAGAGAAGAAGAGTGGGCTGCTGAAGCTTCTCGCTGGGGCATCCACCAAGAAGAAATCTCGCTCCCCACCATCCATCTCTCCAACTCATGACTCCCAGGTGGCAGTGGACACCTCACTCCAGGGTGCAGTGGGGCCCGAAGTGTCCTCACTGTCCATCCACGGCAGGGCAGGGTCCTGTCCCATAGAGAGCGAGATGCAGGGTGCCGTGGGCATAGAACCGCTGCACAGAAAGGCGGGCTCCTTGGATCTGAACTTCTCCTCATCCCCCTCCAGGCAAGCATCTCTCTCCATGGCTGCCATCCGTCCCGAACCCAAGCCTTTGTCCAGGGAGAGGTAAGGGGGGAGGGTGGGCTCACATCCTCTGGCACCTTGGTGTGGGCTGGTCTCTGAGATTAGAGCCATTGAGGGAAAGAGTGACAAAGGGGATTTTTTGCAGAATAAATTTACCAAACATCCCTCTTACCACATCTACTCCTGAGCTTGGCTCCTGAGCTTGGCTGGTGAGCATCGGATAAAACGCATTTGGGAAGGAAGGGGAGCATATTTCATTCTGAATCCACCTGGATCCTGAGTTCAGGATTTGCAAGGGGTTCATCAGGACATTTGGCAGAACTGATGGAGTACTGAGCCCAAAGAGAACGATGATGTTAGTGAGAGACTACGCCCCCTCAACCCTGTGGGAAACCTGGAGTACCCTACCCCGGAAGCCAGCTATGACATCTTAAAGTTATAAAACATTACCCCCAAATTGGCTTCAAGATTTATAGTCTGATGGATTGAACCATACAAAATTGCCAGTATTCATTGTTTTTTACCAAAACCAGAAATGTCACAGTTAAGCTTAGAGTTTTACAGAGCAATAAACAATCTACGGGGTGGGGGCCTCAGGTGCTTGAACTTGACAAGGGATTGGAAACTGGTGTCCTGCTCAGTGGATGGGCCCATTTGAGGTAGTCCTTCAAGAGCTTCAAATAAGGATTGGAAGGCACTGCAGGGAGAGAGGATGGTGTCAAATTAAGACAGCGGGGAAGTACGCTTTCCCTTCTAAGTGGCTTCTTGTTGGAACACTGCTTAAATAGTAAAAATGTGAGCAGTCTCTTGAGAAAGCAAACTTGGTGTTTCTGTCAGAATTTCCCTGCCCTCAGCCACACTGACTGATGGCCAGCCCTTTCCCATGTCTCCTGGTGCTTGAAGCCTGAGAAGGCCACCGCTGTCCTGAGCACCCACTAACCTCCGGCACCAAGGCAAGGCTAGCTGAGGTTCCATCTAAATGGGGGATGACATAACTTTTCTGTCAAGGCCCAGATGGGAAATTCCACAGACGTCATAGGTCATAAGGTCTCCACCACAACCGCTCAGTTCTGCCATGACAGCATGAAGGCAGCCATAGACAATATAGAAATGGTGGGTGTGAGTATTCCAGTAAAACTCCACTTACGGACACCAAAATTTAAATTTCGTGTGATTTTCTTGTGTCACCAAATAGTCTTATTTTGATTTGGTTTCAGCCATTTAAAAAAGTAAAAGTATACTTAGTTCTCGGACCACACAAGTCAGCCACAGGCCAGTTTGCCAAGACATATCCAGACGATGGGCTTTAGGGCTGGGGTGATGCTGTGGTGCTGAGATCCAGGGCATGGAGAGGACAGTCTCCCCAGGTGGTGGAGTGACAGCATGAGCTTGGTATGGATTTCTGGTAAATAGTTGTAGTGTAAGTCCGCATTTAGAATGATAGCTAGCATTTGGGGAGTGATATTCAGACACTCAACAGCCAGCATGGATTCCAGCCATAAATACCTACCACAGCCACACTGTGCATCAGCTTACCATCTGCTGGCATTATTCTAGGTGTCCTGTGTATGTTACCTTAGTCCTTGCAAGGACCCTTCAAATTCAGCATCCCATCTTATAGCTGAGGAAACAGAGGTTATTCACAGGCTAAGCCATTTGCTCAAGATCACACAGCAAGTTAGCTGCCAAGCCAGTGACTGAAGTGAGGGCTTTCCAACCACCGAGCCTGGGCTCTGAACTGCTTTGAGGAGCATGGTCAGCAGTCGTGCCAATGTAGTTTGTCCACCAAGGGATCTGGGCGTCTCTGGTCTTCAGACACTATGGACCATGTCACAGCCCTGCTAGGCTATTAACATATGCTTCTGGGTCCTTCACAGTTGGTCACCACCCCCTGTGTATTCAATATACAACTGTCATTCAGACTCACTCAGTGCAGGACCCGTTAGCATGACGTGCCCCCCTACAGCAAATCCCCAGGCCCTGAGGAGACTGAGTTCACACACACCACACCCGATACCACACCACACACGTACCACACACATGCACACACACACTGAAACACACACATCACACACCTGATACCACAACACACACGCACAGTACACACACACCACAGACACTCCACCACACCTGATACCACACCACACACACATACTGCACACATGTACCCCCAAACACATACATCACACACATGATGTATGTGTTTGGAGGTATACCACACACATGCACACACATACCTCCAAACACACACACCACAAACACCACACACACTCACCACACCTGATACCATACCACACATACACACCCCACACCACACACATACACACAGGCACCACACATACCACACACATACCTTAGACACATCTCACACAAATACCACATACACACAATTTCTCTTTCTTCCTCTACTTCCCTCCAGGGAGCCTCCTCCAACTTTGTGTAGTGCTTTCATTCAGAACCTTCTTCCTTCCACAAGACCAACCCCCAGCTGCCTGTGATTTCTGAATCTGGTTCCCTGTCCCTCTGCCTCAGGTCACAAAGTTGGTGACTCCTGAGAATGACAGACCTAGATATTTCAAAGCTGCTCTCATATATCCCCCAGGTTTCTATTCTCCTCAGATCCCTCTACTTCCAGACTCCTTCATAAAAGGTCTTAAAAGACCCTATTCTAAAAAATCATGGGAGTCTATGATTAACTAGAAAGTTCAGAGAATTACTCTCATTCTGTGAATATTCCATCTAATCAGGGCTTATTGTACCCAGAGACTCTTGGCACCCTGCTTGTCCCCAGCACGTTGTGCAGCTCATTAGTGATGAGAGTTTTCAAAATACAGCCTGAAACCAAACTACTGCCTAATGAGCCCCCAGATGCCCCCTTCCCTCACCCTGTGCAGCCCGTCAGCTGCCTGGTGTCCTGGGGAGCCCCAGCAGGTTGGAGCGAGGGTTTAACAAAGGAAAGGCTTAGTCTCTGAGCTGAGACAGCTCCAGAAAGCACTTGGCCTAGGACCCTGCAGGCTCATGAATAGGACGTAGCTCGCAGCTGGAGGGGAGCAGCCCTAGCAAGCCTCGCCTCTCTAGAGGCCCCGGCATCCGCTCCATAGGCCGCAGAGCTGCCCAGAGCCAGCTGTGTACAAGGTCACTTTACAGGTTCAAAGGTGGGAGAAAGGCAAAGGGTAGCTGGGGCTCAGATTCGAGGAGGTTTCTACCACGAGGGTGCTGAGGAAGGGGCCTCTCTCACCTTGAGCGGAGCAGCTGGACTGTGGCTGCTGCATGTCTGGGGTGTCACCCATGTCCATACTCCCTCAGATCTCTCCATTTCCCTCCAGAGGATTTGGGGGGACACCGGGAGCTGCTCTCCAAACTGCTCACAGAGGAAGGAAGTTTGGGCTGAAGGGAGGCCTCCCGGGGGAGTGAACCATGGAGAACATCCCCCAGGCCCACCAGGCCAGGCCTGCAAGTCAGCTCACTAGTGGCAGGCCCAGCTCTCAGGAGACCTGTAGGAGCCAAACCCATAGGCCTAAGGTGTAAACCAGAGTGCCCATCACTACCCCTTCCTTGGGACCCTAATCTTCGGCCATCTGGATATATTAAGTCCTATGGACAGTGTGTGCAGGGAGCCACATTTCTGGAAGGTACCTGGGGAACACAGAAGAGCACTATAGGTACGGGACCCAGTAACACTGTCCAATGCCCCGGCTCCCTGGCAGGGTTATACCAACCCTGGGCAAGTGTGTTGGAGTTCCTGGGCCAGCCACCCCCACCATCCGTCCTCTGGATGCCTGCCTCCCAGATCTCTTACATCTCAGGGAGGTTGCAGAGTGGCCCTGAGAGATAGGTGCACTGACCACTTACCAGCCAGTTCACCCAAATAGGTGTGTTCATTTCTTCGAGTCCCCGTTCCCCCATCTACAAACTAGGGGTATACCTATCTGATAGTTATAATATTTGTAAAACACAAAGATTGATACCTGGGAAAGTATGAATGCATGAAAAAAAACGTTAATAATATTGGAATGATGTATGTAATACTGTGAAATGTTGTGACCTTTAGAAGAATGATCTGATGATGCCCCCAGTGCTGCCTGTCACCCCCTCCCCAACCTTTGATTGGCAATGGAGTTTTGCCTACATCTTCACACACACACCATGTATTTATCCTCCCCTTTTACCGGCCTGTGAATCGTTTGGTTTTGTTAGGATTTAAAAGGTTTTTGGCTTTGATCTGGTAGGCAGAGTAATGGCTTCCCAAAGATGTCTATGCCCTACTCCCCAAAACCATGGCTTCAAGGCCTCACATAGTCTCAGGAATGAAAGCTGCAGGCAGAACAAAGGTTGCTAACCAGCTAACTCTAAAATTGAGAGATTATCCTGGATTATCTGGCTGGGCCCAGTGTGACCACAGAGTCCTTGTAAGTAAGAAAGGAAGGCCTTTCTTACTTACCCCACAGAGAGGGTCAAGGTGATGCTGTGTGAGGACTTGAGTGGTGTTGCTGGCTTTGAAGACGCAGGAAGGAGAGTCCAGCCAGGAATGTAGGCAGCCTCCAGGAGTGCCTTCCCCCTAGGGCCTCCAGAAGGAATGCAGCCTGGGAGATATCGGATGTCTGACTTGAAGAACTGTGAGTAAGAAATTTGTGCCGAGTTTTGCCACCAAGTTTGTGGAAATTTGTTACAGCAGCAATAGGCAACTAATACGTGTGTTGCTATCAGAGTTTAGTGTTTAGGATACAGACATATGCTTATTTCCAAGATCCTAGAGGTACTCTTCTCTGCGATGAACACATTCTGCCAGCTTGGGGATCACATGTCCTCAACAGCACTGAAGAAAGTGCTCTGAAGAGCCTGGCACTCACAGGGCTCCCTTGGGACCCCCATTGTCAGGAGGGGGGCAGATGACACAGGAAGAAGACACATCACCCCTCACATGTGACCCTAATTGCAATAGGCAATGGTAGGAATTCATTCTGATCTTGAGCCTTCTGATTTCCTGAGTTTATGTCTGAAACTTATCTGTGGTTAACATAACCTTAACACAGTACAGGGAAGTAAGTCTTTTCTGATCGATGACGCCACAATCATAACACAAGAGTTACACTGCCCTTAACTGTTCATTTGGCCCTTTGTGTCTATAACAGGGAGTATCAGTTACTTTCATGCAGCAGGAAAAATAGCTCTGAGTCTTGGAATGATCTGGACAGGAACGTTAACTGCTTGACTCTTATACAAAAGGCCCACATCATCCATCTGGGCTCATTAAGTCATTGAATTGCTCAGAAGCACCAAATTACTTTTTTTCTAGCAAATTACATTTTCAGAGTTGCTTGTTGCTTCACATCTGGCAGTGGAGGCAAAAGCCAAAACTCGTGTTTGAAGTCTGAGAAATCATCTCACTCTTTGCCTTTTCTTCTTCGGGGAAGAGAAGGAGGCAGGTGTTTGACAAAGAGGTGGAGGGTGCAGAGAGCCACAGGGAAGGTCAGCACTGGTCTTTGCGGTCGTGCACACAGCCTGGAGGTAGGAGGTGTGGGAATCGAGCAGCCCATGTGGCACTGGACGATCTCATGGATCTCACAGACACAGAGGCCATTGGTCCTTTGGGGAGTGGCTACAGGCTGCCATTTGTAGAGATTCTGGGCTGGGAGGAGGGCGAGAGGCATACTGTCCTTTCTCTCCTCCTTTATAACCCCAAAGCCAGCATCTGAAGCCCAGGGACAGGAGTGAGAATGGGCCCAACCCTCCCACACCTACAGCCTTTGCAAAGCACTTAGATTGCCTGGCTGGACCTGCTCCCTCAGCAGCAGGAGCCCCCTGCTTACCTGCCAAGTTGGCCTTAGGAGCCACCTTGCTCTCTGCCCCCTGTTCTCAAAGCCTGGAACAAGATGGGGCTGGGAGCTTCCAGAGGGGGGCCTGGGTCTTCTCTGCCTGTGCATTGTCCCCCCCCCCCCGCCGTCTCCAGAGCACCAACCCCAGCTGCCCCAAACCATGGCTTTCCTATCCTGACCCCAATGGGCCAGTGCCCAGGCCCTCCGCACAGGTGGCTGAAAAATGAAGACTCGCTCAGCACTTTGACCTTGACTCTCAGACGGCAGCAAGCAAACATTCATCCCTAGAACTTGTTGAAAACCCATACTCCTGGACCCATTCCACAGAAATTCATCAGTAGGTCAGGACAGAGCCAGGAATCTGACCCAGGGTCATGAAGTCTACGGCCACACAAAAGAAATGCTTTTGTTTTATTATGTTCTGTTTCTCCCAAGCCAAAATATACAGAGACTCCGCATATAGAGCCCCTTGATTGACCTCAGGACAGCCAGCTGCGGGAACACCTGGATGACATCCTTCAGGGGCCATTTGTGTGGCTGTGGCTAAGGGGGGAGGGAGGCCAGACCCAGGGGACAGACCTTCATAGCCGGCAGCCTGGGGATGACCGAAGATGAAGGAACATCCCCTCCTTGTCTCTTCAGCCAGTGAGCCAGGACCACAGCCCAGGCACTGCCAGGAAGGAGAGAGCAGCAGGACAGTACCTCCCGGGGGTGGCCTCTCTAGACCAGCTAAAGCCCTGGGCCTCCGAGGCCCAGCATCACCACCCCTCCAGTCCATGGCTCCTCCCCAGCTCATTTCCTATTCGTGGGTGACCCAATCCCTGGAGGCCATCAGTCATTCGCTCCTGGGCCCCTAGTTTGGCTGACATTCCTCTCCTGTGGCCAATGGCAGGCAGCAGGAGCTGCAGTGTACGCTTTGGGCTGGGATGAGGGGCTGTTTGCTGGGTGGTGGCTGCAGAGCTGCAGGTCTGCCCACCCCCCACCAGCAGCAGAAGCTGCCCTCCTCCAGCTGCAGCTCCCCCAAGGAGGCCAGGGTCCCAGATGGGCTGGAGGGAGGGATGGCATTTCAGGCAGGAATGTTCCAGCAGCATAGATCAGGGTCCAAAAGGACAATATGGGGAATTTTTTTTCTAATTTTAATAAAAAAATGAAAAGTTTGTATAAAAACTAAAATCAAAGTAGAGATTTTTTAAAGTGGGGGAAGTAGCCCCAAGTTACACCTGATGGAAAAGGAAAGGCTGGGTGAAGAGCAGGCCCTGGGGGGTCATCCTCCAGCTGAGGGTCAGGCTCACCCGATGTGATGTCTGTTTCCCCCCAGGTACCGTGTGGTGGTCTCGTATCCTCCCCAGAGCGAGGCAGAGATTGAGCTGAAGGAAGGTGACATCGTCTTTGTGCATAAGAAGCGAGAAGATGGCTGGTACAAGGGGACCCTGCAGAGGAATGGCCGCACTGGCCTCTTCCCGGGCAGCTTTGTGGAGAGCTTCTGAGGACACGCTCCCCACGCCCCACTCCCCAGGCACAAAGGCTCCCCGGGATCCCCAGGGGGCAAAGAGAGCCAATTAAGGCCACCGAGGGTCCCAGAGGCCACCCTGGATGGGGATGGGAGCCAGGGGATGTGGAGGTCGTGCCTTCGCTCACAACCACCCCCCAGGAGTGCACCCTGGGGTTGTTCTCCCACAAAATGCTTCCCTCTGCGAAAACTCTAAAGAAATATCTTTGAAAAGAGAAGCTGCTGATGCGGGTTGATCGGCTCTGGGAGGGACTGCTAAGCGGCAGCCTTTTTGTTTGTTGCCCCCGCAAGCCTGGGCGCTGCGGAAGGGCTACAGGGCTTGGATGGCAGGCATGGGGCCGGGGCATCGGCAGAAGGTCTGAGGGCTGCCCCGAGCTGCTTGTGGGGGGTCCAGATTGCTCCATCACCTCTCTATATACCTCAGTCACCTGCCACCTGGCCATTTAGCAGGGGTGTTTCCGGCCCAGGGCTGTGGTCGGGTCGCCAGAATCCCTTGGGCATCCCCGCACACAGCTCCTGCAGGAGGCGTGAGATTGCACTTGGCTTTGTTTCCTACCCATATTATAAGCCACACGTTTCATTTTGCCGCCACCGTCCCTTTGCATTGCTTCTTTCTTACAACATCTTTTTAAAGTAAAGCTGTCAGACTTTCTATATTTCTAATAGGTCATACATTGCCTATTTTTCATACATCTGGTGCTGCCTTTTTGTAAACCAGTAATGACTTGGTTGAGCTGGAAAGAAAAAAAATGCCTGAGCTGATATCAAGTGGGCAGAATTTTTATACGTACCATGTGAATTTTGGAAAACTCTGAAAAGCCCACGTACTCACCATCAGTGTTGGCTACTGCTCCGCGGAGAAGAGGGAATCCATTTAGGTGGTTGGAGGGAGTTTGGAAAAAGTCAATTTCCTTAAACCCTTACCAAAGCCCCATGCTATGTCTAGACAGTGGTAATTATTATTCAAGAACTGGAACCATTTCAAGGAAGGGTCACTATAATTGCCTTGTATGTGGCAGTAAAAAGAACATGAAGGTCAACCCCAGTCTAGGAAGGCAGAATTTTCCTTTTATTGCTTTAGGGAAAAGGACTACAATTAGCATTATCAAGATATGATTTCTTGGTACCGAAGCAGTTTTTAACCACAGTTCAGATTTACCACCTTGTGACAGTTTTGTCTTTTTTTTTTTTTTTTTTTTAAATAAATGTTTCCCTATCAGGCAGTATACATGTTGGTCTAGAGACTGGAAGTACAATGAGGAGAAAGGGATCTGAGGCATTTCTGCAGACTGGCAGAATCCAAGGGAGCCAGGAGGAGAGAAGGAAGGGGCACCTTTGATCCTAGGACCCTGCCCTGGGCGGGGTGCATCAAGGCCTCTTCCTGAGCCCAGCAGCCCAGACCTCCCACAGACACAGGCGGGAGAAGCCCTGTCATCAGGCCGTCTCGTTCTCCAGAAAGTCAGACCTTAAGAATACATTCCTATGAGCTCAAAGTCACAATTGATAAGCCCCTTCTCTCTCTTTTTACAAAACCATTCAAGTTTAAATTAGGCGGACTAAATTAGCCTTTGGTAACATAGCATCGCCTGATTTTCAAAGATGCAACAAAATCGAGAAACACATTCCCTCATGTGATGTGATGCCTTTGAAATATGAAGCACTTATTTTCAGAGTTCCTATTTGGGGTTGTGACTTGGCTATTTGCTACCACCCTGTGGCCACCACGAGGGTGGGATCATGCCTCAAAAAAGGCTCTTCCCCTCTCTCCAGATGATCATAGATTTAATAGACTTGAGAAATTTGTTCTGAATCAAAGACAAAATCCTGCTTAAACCCAGAGAGCCCTGTACATGAGCTAATGACAACCAGAAGGTATCCATTTGCCACTGATGCCAAATTAGTTGCCTGCCATGCACAAAAATCACGCCATCACCAAAAGTGTGCATGGATGAATGTGCTGAGACACGTGTGCCTCCAGGGAGACCAGAACTAACAAATTCCCAGATAATAAGGAAAGCTTTTTTTTTTTTAGTGAAGGCAGTTACCAAGCAACGAAACAGACTAACTTGGACCTTCTTTCCTCTCCCAGCCACCACCCACACGATGCTTGTGGTAGGTAGGAATCGCTGAACAGCCTAGTGACTGTGGGCGAGGCAGCAGCCCACCAGGGCCCAGCACCCACTCATAGCAGAGAGCTGGGGCTGGTGGCCAGTGCCTTTGCAAGGCATCAGCTGGCCTCTTTTGAGGCAGAGTTGCGGCAGGCATTGGCATGACCTCAGGAAGGAAGGAATGCCATAGGCCAGCCATCACCAGGACAGCCATTGGTGTGGGACTCCCAGAGAGAAGCAAAGTACACAACCAGCACCCATGCTCTGGGCTGTTTTCAAATACATTTAGCCAAATCCATCAGGCTTCATGACCATTTAGCCCACAGACAAGAGCAGAAGCAGAATTAGACCCTTTGGGCCAACTTATTCTAAATATCCAACTCATTTTGGCTACTAAGATGAAACCAACACCTTGTCTGAATGCTCACATTCAACCCTGGCCCAGCAACTTAGACATCTTGGTTATCAGTGGCATTTGGTAGCCAAGGTGACTTGCGTTGAGGAATGCAGTCGAGTCCATAGCCACTACCGAGGTCAGCAGACACTGAAGGGATAGGGACATCTGGTCCACCAAAGAGCCTCCGAAGTGGAGTGGGGAGACGGTGGGCAGGCAATTCCCTGGCAGCCTCACCATGTGAATGCCAGGCTCTGGCACCCCAAATAAGCTCAGCTGCCTAGCTAGGAAGTTCTTTGTACTTTGCACAGTTCACACACACACACACACACACACACACATGTTTTTGTTACACACAAATGTCAGCGTGTGATTTTGGAAGAATTGACAGTGATGACAAACTATGATGCCTGTGTTTCTGAGTCTTTAAATAAAAATGAACATGGAGAGGCCTTGTATCTGGATGATGTGTGCAGTGAGGTTGAGGGCAGAGGCTGAGTGGGCCCAAGCAGAAATGTCCAAGTGGGTAGGAGCATGAGGGGGCAGGTGCCACACAGCGTCCCTGCAGGCCAGCATGTTGACTCACACACCCACCACCACAGAATGCTTCCACGTGGGGAGCACAGGGTGGTTGGGCAGTAAGGATTGAGCTGGTGAGTGTGCAGGACCACTCCTCCAGTGGCTCGTTTGCCTGGAAGGTAGAGCGACTTTTTCCCCGATGACTTACTTACCTTCCTTCCTTGTGGGGAAGTGTTTTGTGTCAGTACTCAAGTCCATCAATTCCAGAAGTGCCTGGAATTGACCTCCCAGACCAGCACACTCATCACCCTGCCCTTATGTGCCTGGCCCTCACAGTGCTCAAGCTGTGGGGAGCTGTTTTCTGAAGCACAAAGAGGAGAGTGCCTGGAATCCACCAACAGGAGGGGCTTCAGGAGGCCACCGACCTCCAGAAAAGTGGGACTGTCCCCACATCAGCCAGATAGACCAACATCTGGCAGATGGTTGCCCCAGCTTGAAACATGTTGGGGTATTTCTTTTTTGGGGGGGGTATTTCTTAAAATAAGATCTCACTGCCTTCATAAAAAAGACCCCCCCCATATTCTTTGAGTATCACATATATCCTTGAGCTGGAAGGAAGCTTAGCAAAGAGATATTTTCCTTCTATAAAAATTAAATGAATGTATATGAGCACAGGTTATGGGTGGGGAGTATAGTGAGGGCCCAGCAGTATAATAAGGAAGTATATTATATACTCACTTAGCCCTCCCACCCTCAGTGAAAGTTACTCATCCTCATTTGCTAGATGAGCAATGAAGTTTAGAAGAGGTGAAATGAATTGTCTCAGGTCACATTGCTCACAGAACATTATGACCTAGACTCAAGCCTATTGTAGCACCAGAAGCTGGACGCTAAACCCTCCACAGAAATGAAATGTCAAGAATGAAAGCATGAGAAGAGTGGGAACCGAGGACATATAGGCAGTGCCCACCATAATATGTGAGGAAAGGGTGCCCGGCCAGACAATGCACAAGTCTGTGGGGCAGGGGTACCCTGACTGTAGAGCCCCTCAGATGCCTCCCTGGGACTCTCTGCTGAAACTGTGCTTTTTCGAGAGTGGGGAGGCCAGGGCCTGGGGCTTTTCCAAATGGAGGGACTGACACACAATCCATGAACTTTGCCTTATACTTAATTTATAAACATCACCTTGCCTCATCCTTACAGCATCTCCTTGAGATGGGGTCCTTATTCCCATTTAGTAGATGAAGAAATCAAGACTCTAAGAAACTATACCGTTGGCTCTGAGTTCAATGAGTGGCAGAGCCAGGACTTCTGACATCCAACCTCCAGCTCTTTACTGAATGTGGCAGAAATCCTGAAATGATGGTTGTAGCAGGCAACACTCACTCTGCTATCAGCTGGAACCACCTTCGGAGATGGGCACTGCTATCATGCTATTTATAGATGGAAATCAGAGGCAACACAAGGCCTGATGTAAGACCACACGCTAATGCATGGGCAAGCTGTGGTTGAAACAGGATTGAATGCTAAGAGAAGTCTAGGCTCAGTCCCATAGGCAGGGGAGCCATTGGCAGCTTTTAGCAGCTGCTCTGAGCTGTGCCTGAGGGAACACACCCTGGGCCCATACTAGAGGGAAAAAGGACTAGAGCAGCTCTAGGTCCCTTCCAATGTTGAGATAAATGTTTCTCTTCTCACTTAGACATGTGGAGGAGGACACAGCATCCCTTCCTAAAGCCTGTGCTACTCAGAGAAAATGCTGAGGCCTGAATCCCTCCCTTCCTAAGCCAGTTCCCACCACTGGCCTGGTCTCACAGACCTAGTCACCATTTTTGCGGATCTTATACGAATCCTTATTGATTTGAACATGTTGGAGTTCTCATCTCATCTTCACTTGGTATTACCCTTCCAAGTGTCCCTCTTAATCTCCCAAAGGGGGCCACACTTGGTTGCCCACAAGGGACTGCATCTCGGGCTTGTGACCTGCAGATGTCCTGATTTAGGTTGAGCTATTGTTACCCAATATCCAAGGCTGGTCCCAATATGCTGAGGTCTGTCCCTCAGAACTATTACTGGACAACTTTTCATTTGTCCATGTTGACAGGTGCCTGGGCTGGCCGTTGGCTTCTCTCAGAACTCGTCCTGTGCCTCTGATAGGCTGTACCAAGATCAACGGACACGCTAAGCATTAATCCCTGACTCAAAAGTGTAAACAGACTGTCATTAGTCATTATTTGATAATGTCAGAAAACCAAGTGGAATAAATAAAAGGGGGGGGGGAATTCTTGACTCAAGCAACTGAAAAGCCAAGGGCAACCATGTGGATATGTGAAAAAGTTGTGGTCTGGTTCTTATAACGACTAGGGAAATATCCTCCATTTTGCTGGTGGGAACTGGGGATGGTAAACATCTTGCAATGGTAAACGCCTACAATGTGTAGAATGCCCAAAATACTAACTGAATATTCATTAAGAAGCTAGGTTAGGGGCTCCTGGGTGGCTCAGTTGGTTAAGCGACTGCCTTGGGCTCAGGTCATGATCCTGGAGTCCCAAGATTGAGTTACACAGTAGGCTTCCTGCTCAGTAAGGAGTCTGCTTCTCCCTCTGACACTGCCCCCCTCTCAGGTTCTCTCTCTGTCTTTCTCTTTCCCAAATAAATAAAATCTTTAAAAGAAGGAGAAAGAAGAAGAAGGAGAAGGAGGAGGAGGAGGAGGAGGAG
>RCUC01151682.1:0-50093 GCA_003697995.1 Taxidea taxus jeffersonii | reverse complement strand
CATGTGAAGAAAAATGAAACGGGATCCTTTCCTTAACTCAAAATGGATCACAGATCTAAATGTAAGAGCGAAAACTATAGATACCATCAAGAAAGTTAAAAGATAACCCCCAATGATACATGTTACAACATGAAAAACAGGGGAAAGTATTCACAATTATACAGCTAAGGGACTTGTATCCAAAATGTATAAGCAACTCTTATACTGAATAATAAAAAGACAACCCAATTTAAGAATGGGCAAAGGATCTGAATAGACATTTCCCTAAAGGAGATATACAAATGGCGAATAAGAACATGAAAAAATATTTAATATCAACAGCCATTAGGCAAATGCAAATCAAAATGAGTTATCACTTCACATCCACTAGGATGGCTATAATCAAAAAGATAACAAGTGTTGATGAGGATGTGGAGAGATCAGGACAAATACATTTTTGATAAAAATGCAAAATGATGTAGCCACTTTGGAAAACAGCCAGGCAGTTCCTCAAAAGGTTAAAAATAAAGTTACCATATGAACTAACAGTTATGCTCAAAAGAAATGAAAATATATATCCATGCAAAAAGCATATACATGAAGGGTCAGCTTTACTTGTACTAGCCGAGAAATAGAAGCAATGTAAATGTCAATCAACTGATAAATGTATAAATAAAATATGGTGAATCCTTACAATGAAACAGTACATCGCAATAAAAAGAAATGAAAGACTAAAGAATGCTACAATATAGGCCAAACTTGAAAATTTTATGCTAAGCAAAAAAGGCTACATATTGTATGATTCCATTTATACAAAATGTTCAAAACAGACAATTCTACAGACAAACAGTAAGTTAGTTATTGCCTCAGGAGAGGAGAGAACAGTAAGTGACTGCTAATAGGTATAGGGTTTCTTTGGGGAGTAATGGAACTCTTCTCAAATTGTGGTAATAGTTGTACAGCTTGGTCAAAATACTAAAAACCACTGAATTATACACCTTAAACTGGTTAACTGTATGGTATATAAATTTTATCTCAATAAAAAATTTAGACTGAGAAGATTTTCCTTTAATCACAACATCTTACAACTATCTACTCTGCCTGAAAAACATTCTACACAGTTTCAAATCTGAATGTACAAGAATCTTCTTTAAAAATAAAGAGGGAGGGACGTCTGGGTGGCTCAGTTGGTTAAGCGGCTGCCTTCGGCTCAGGTCATGATCCCAGCCTCCTGAGATCGAGTCCCGCATCGGGCTCCTTGCTCGGCAGGGAGCCTGCTTCTCCCTCTGCCTCTGCCTGCCTCTCTGTCTGCCTGTGCTTGCTCTCGCTCACTCGCTCTCTCTGACAAATAAATAAATAAATAAAAATTTAAAAAAATAAATAAATAAAGAGGGAGGGACGCCTGGGTGGCTCAGTGGGTTGGGGCCTCTGCCTTCGGCTCGGGTCATGATCCCAGGGTCCTGGGATCAAGCCCGGCATCAGGCTCTCTGCTTAGCAGGGAACCTGCTTCCTCCTCTCTCTCTCTCTCTGCCTGCCTCTCTGCCTACTTGTGATCTTTGTCTATCAAATAAATAAATAACTAAAATCTTTAAAAAAGAAAAAATAATAAAAATAAAGAGGGAGCACATGAGAGGCTCAGTCGGTTAAGCAGCTGGCTCTTGATTTCCACTTAGGTCACAATCTTGGGGGTCCTGTATTGGAACCCTGCGCCTAGCTCCATGCTTGGCAAGGGGTCTGCCTAGGGATTCTCTCTCCCTCTCCATATGCCCCTCCCCCTGCTCACACTCACACATGCACAAGCTCTCTCTCTCTCTTCGAATGACTCAAATGCTTTTCAAGTAGTTTTCCTAACACGAAACAAATATGCTAGAATGCTGGTGAAGTAGCATACAAATAAACACCTAGTACAATAGTCACCCCTCATCCGCAGTTTTGCTTTCAACACTTTCAAATAACCACAGCAGACGTCGGTCCAGAAGTGGATGATCCTCCTCCTGACACATCATCAGAAAATCAGTAGTAGACTAACATTGTATCACGATGCCTATGTCATTCACTTCACTGCATCTCATCATATAGGTGTTTTATCATCTCACATCATCACAAGGAGAAAAAAATAGGTGAGCACAGTACAATAAGACACACATATTGTCATAATTATGATGTTTTATTATTAGTTGTTGTTAATCTCTTACTGTGCCTACTTCACAAATTAAAGTTTACCATATGTACGTACATAGAGGCAAAAATATCTATGGGATTCAGTACTATCCATGGTTTCAGGCATCCAAGGCATTTTTGTAACATGGATAAGAGGGAGTTACTATAGAACTCAATTCCAACAGGTATCTGATGATTCCAAACAATAACTAAAAGACAGCAAAAAATGTGAAAGGACATATTTAATCTGAAAAGCTGACATTACAATCTCCATATATTTTGCAAAAATGAGATTTGTTACATTTGAGGAATTTTGTTTGCTGTGAAATGGATAAAAGTATGTGACAAGGTTTGCAATAGTAATGAATGTTTCATGGTAAAGTTTCCAGTTCAATGTATTTATTATACAGTCATGGATACTGGCCATGACAACTTGAAATTAATAAAAAATTACATCTAATCTCACACAGACACACAAAAACAGTCATCTATAACCTTCCACTCTTCACAGGCAGCCTGGTTGGCCCTCGGCCTGGATTAGGATCATCCCACTAAAAACAAAGAAGTAGAGAGAGGAATGATATTAATGCTCAGTCCAGAAGCTCTTCAACATGGAACTTTGGCTGTAGTTCCAGAGGGTTATTAAAAACCTTAACAAAGGGTGCCTGGGTGGCTCAGTGGGTCAGGCCTCTGCCTTCGGCTCAGGTCATGATCTCAGGGTCCTGAGACTGAGCCCCACATCGGGCTCTGCTTGGCAGGGAGCCTGCTTCCCTTCCTCTCTCTCTGCCTGCCTCTCTGCCTACTTGTGATCTCTAATAAATAAAATCTTTAAAAAAACAAAACAAAACAAAAACCCTAACAAAGGAAATTCGGAAACAAAGGGGAATGTGATATTAGCCCCTCTTGAATCAAAAAAGAGCCACAATTCATCCAGGGAACATTCAACTACTTAAGAACTCTAACAGTAAGAGATCCTAAGAAAAGGGGACACAGCCAACTATAAGTAAATCATAACAAATACAACAGGCTGATCCTCAGGGAAAAGAACTACCCAGTAGGTTTAAGTACGCACAAGACACACTAGTTGGCACAAGTAAGTCTGCTTTACAGGCAACAAGTACTCTTTACAGCCACCTTGGGCACTCAGCTCTAATAGAGTTTGAGCCTACCTCCACAACCAGAACTTAAACTCTTCTGAGTCAGCGTGGCTTGTAATTTAAGCCCAAGCATTTTATCTTTTGATCTGACCTCTCCTTCTGTAGAGATGACCTTCTCATTTGTTCATACAGTACTTGTTTGAACAATGGCATAGGCCCTACACCAAACTGAAGTTCAAAATGTAATTCATGATGTACATTGAAAATTTTACTTCACACTGAAAGAATGTTGTGCTATAACTCAATGGAAGCAAAAAATCTTTTCAAAATAAAGGAAAGAATTAGGAAATAGAACTAAAAATACCTGAAGACACCTCTAAACTATCTCAGATGAAACCTGAGTTTTTTCAGCCAGAATACATTAAATAAAACTTCATTTCTCCCCAGGTGGATGCTAAACATTTAACTTCTAGGAGCTCTAAGGAATCAATGGATCAAGGGCGCCTGGGTGGCTCAGTGGGTTAAAGCCTCTGCCTTCGGCTCAGGTCATGATCCCAGCATCCTGGGATCGAGGCCCGCATCATCCCTGCTGAGCAGAGAGCCTGCTTCCCCCTCTCTCTCTGCCTACTTGTGATCTCTGTCTTTCAAATAAATAAATAAATAAATAAATCTTTTTTTTTTTTTTAAGTGTCAAGTAATTCTATGTGTTTATATTCTACTCTGCTTAAGCAACTACCATTTTAAAGCCTCTGGTGCATACTTCTGAGAGAGATGCAGCAGCAAAAGTACCAGCAGCAGCAGCAATGTCACAGGGGGTTATGGTAAGCAATAGAACTAGATTTCCAACACAAGCAGTATAGAGCCCAGACTCTTCATCACTCAGCTATCTTTTTTTTTTTAAGATTTTATTTATTTATTTGATAGAGATCACAAGTAGGCAGAGAGGCAGGGAGAAAGAGAGGAGGAAGCAGGCTGTCCGCAGAGCAGAGGGCCCCATGTGGGGCTCAATCCCAGGACCCTGAGACCATGGCCTGAGCCGAAGGCAGAGGCTTTAATCCACTGAGCCACCCAGGCGCCCCTCAGCTATCTCTTTAAAGATACCTCCTGACATTTTCTATTATTAATAAAAAAAAACTTTAATACAACAAATAACTCCAAAAACTTTCAATTTGAAAGAACAGGAAACATGATAAAATGCTAATTTTTTCCTTCTGTATAATATTCAGAAAAGTTACATACACTATGGTTATTATTGAAAGGAAAAACAAAAAAGGAGGGAAAAGAAGACTATAAACCTTAAACAATCCTATTCCTATAAACATTATAGGCAGCTCAATGTTGATTTCATTTTAATTTACTGCATTTCTTTTTTTTAAAGATTTTATTTATTTGATAGAGAGAGAGAGAAAGAGCTCAAGTAAGCAGAGCAGCAGGCAGAGGAGGAGAGAGAAGCAGGCTCTCTGCTGAGCCGGGAGCCCGATATGGGGCTCAATCCCATGACCTTCGAATCATGACCTGAGCAGCTGCTTAACCATCTGAGCCACATAGGCACCCCTAATTTTCTGCATTCCTGAAACACGATTTTCATCACTGATCCTCAACTGTCTAATTTCCAAAAACTTTATCTTTCTAAGTCTCTACTCTAATCCATAACACATTTAAAATGTTCTGAAAGAATGCAAATAAAGGAATCTAAATTGTTTATAATGTTGCTATCAGTCTCAAGTTTGACATACTGTTATAACTTAGTTTGGGAAGGGGCGTCTGGGTGGCTCAGTGGGTTAAAGCCTCTGCCTTCGGCTCAGGTCATGATCCCAGAGTCCTGGGATTGAGCCCTGCATCTGGCTCTCTGCTTAGCGGAAAGCCTGCTTCCTCCTCTCTCTCTGCCTACTTGTGATCTCTGTCTGTCAAGTAAATAAATAAAATCTTAAAAAAAAAACAAAAACAGTTTGGGAAGTTTCTCACAAAGAGAAAATCTGTAATTCAAATTTATTTTATATTTGCTATATGAACTTTAACTACTGAAGTGTCATTCCAATCTACTAAGTGGGTATGAAAAATGTGAACTCATTTCAGTACTATTATAGTCATTATTCTTCTTTTAATATTCTCAAGTAATGATTCTTCTTCCATAAATTTTTAGTGAGGTAAGAGTCAATCACTGAACAGTTCAATTACCAGCTCATGCTATACACAAACTTAACATCTCACAATAAGTACTTACAATTTTTGCTGGCTACATAGAATCATAAAATTACAAGGCTAAAAAGGATTTAAAAGGTCATTTCTTTTAATCCTCTGCTTTCAAGCAAGATCATATTCATACCACCAAGACTTTTAACCAAGACTTTTAACTATTTTATAAAGCCCAGACACTAAAATTCCAAAATCTGCTTTAGAAACTTTTTCTAATACTTCTTCTACCTAAGTTTACATTTACTTAAATCTCTAAAACCAAAAAAGGCAGAGTAAAATAAAAACATCAAGAGTATTAAAACCAAGCGTAACCTAGGTGTAATCCTGTTTAAACCAACTACAGGCAGAAAGACCATGAGAAAATTACTACAAGAATCCGAAGTCTTATTTCTTGTCCACAAAATGGGATAACATTAACCATTAAAATCTGCCTAAGAATTAGGATTAAGTAAATAGACACAATCCCTATTATATTGCATGGCACCCTAACTCATGCTCAGTAACTGCCATTTCCACCTCTCTTAAAATCATTTCCCAGCACCTCAGAGTCTATTATGGTAAAGGAGCTTAGTCAGATTAACCATCCTTCAGATAAAAATTATAAAATCTGGACAAAAACAATTCAATTTTTCAAGGCTCTGAAGAGTGACCAAATGGAAGCAGAAGGTGTCCATGAAAAAAATAAATTTTATCTGATGAGATTTGCATGTTTATATTTTTTGTCTAAAATAGCAGTTCTCTTTTTTGCCTCGGGATTCCTTTGCTCTTTACTCTTAAAAATTACTGAGGGGGTGCCTGGGTGGCTCAGTGGGTTAAAGCCTCCGCCTTCGGCTCAGGTCATGATCCCAGGGTCCTGGGATGGAGCCCTACATCGAGCCCCGCATAGAGCCCTGCATCCCTGCATTGGGCTCTCTGTTCAGCAGGGACCCTGCTTCCTCCTCTCTCTCTGCCTATCTCTCTGCCTACTTGTGATCTCTGCCTGTCAAATAAATAAAATCTTTAAAAAAATTTTTTTAATGTTTCAAAAAAATTATTGAGGAACCCATATTAGAAATTAAAAAGGAAAAAATTATAAATTTTTAAATTCATTTAAAAATCATAATTAACTTGGGGTGCCTGGGTGGCTCAATGGGTTAAGCCTCTGCCTTCGGCTCAGGTCATGATCTCAGGGTCCTGGGATCGAGCCCTGCATCGAGCTCTCTGCTCTGCGGGGAGCCTGCTTCTCCCCGCCCCCCCTCTGCCTGCCTCTCTGCCTACTTGTGATCTCTCTCTGTCAAATAAATAAAATCTTTAAAAAAAAAATCATAATGAACTTATTACATGTTAATGTTCTACAACTACTTTCCAGAACAAACAAAAATATGAAGGGGGGGTGGCACTGTTTTACATTTTGTAAATCTCTTTAATACATAGTTTTAAAAAGACATTTGGATCCTCGTTATCTGTACCTTCACTCAATCTTTGCAAACCATTGTTCTGACTGAAGTATATGAAGAAAACTGGCCTCAAATATATAATGTAGTTAGAAAAGGCAGGGTCTTCTCAACCCATGAAAGGGTCTCTGAGAACAGGGGTCCTCAGGCCACACACCTTAAGATCTATCCTGTGCACAACTCAGAGTTTCAGAATGATGGAGCTTTACTGGATTCAGGCAACAGAGGACAAACTTCAAAAATGACAGGAAAGTTCTAAAGTTAAGACATAAATTCTGGAAGGGAAGAAACCAATGGGGGTAAAAGCCCTGAAATTTGTATATAAACTCTGCCCCAAATTTTTGTTATCTATTACACCAGGCACAAACAGTGGAAACTCCACAGTACAGTAACAAAGAAACTAAAAGAAAAGATTTCAGGGGTGCTTGGGTGGCTCAGTCAGTTAAGCATCCTTGACTCTTGATTTCAGCTCAGGTGTTGATCTTAGGGTCATGGGTTTGGACCTGAGCCAAGCACTGAGTCCACTTAAAAGAAAAAAGAAAAACTTAAGTGCTATCACCAATGAGAGAGGAGGCTTAGTGAAGTCAAATGAACTGCCTGCTACAACAAAAAAATTACTCTTCAGAGGAACACAATAGAATCTATATTTCATTCAAAATTCAAGCATATAATTAAGAAATTACTGGATACACACATGCATAAGACAAACTCAACAAAACAGGAAAATGTGACCTATACTCAAAAGAATATAGTCAATAAAAACCAACCCCAAGAAGGCCTAGATGTAGCAAATGACTTTCTTTCTTTCTTTATTTATTTATTTTTAGATTTTATTTATTTATTTGACAGAGAGATCACAAGTAGGCAGAGAGGCAGGCAGAGAGAGAGGAAGGGAAGCAGGCTCCCCGCTGAGCAGAGAGCCTGATGCGGGGCTCGATCCCAGGACTCTGAGATCATGACCTGAGCCGAAGGCAGAGGCTTAACCCACTGAGCCACCCAGGTGCCCCAGCAAATGACTTTAGACTAGCTATAATAAATATGCTCAAGGACTAAATGGAAATATTTTCAAAAAGAATTTAGAAATGAGGAACCTCAGAGAATTGGAAATTATGTAAAGAAGCAAATGAAAATTCTAGACCTAAAAAGCACAATAACTAAATTGAGAAATATATCAAATGGGCTTAACAGTAAATTAGAGACAGCAGAAGAAAGAGTAAATGAACTCAAAAATAAACCAAGAGAAATTAGGCGAAAGAGAAGAAAAAATGAGGACAGCAGAACCTAAGCGACCTGTGGAAAAGTATTAAGAGTTCAAATAAAACTTAAGTCACAGAAAAAGAGTAGAGGATGCGGCAGAAAAGTATTTGAAGAAATAATAGCTGAAACTTCCCTAGTTTGGTGAAAAACAAAAATTTACATATCCAATATCAACAAATCTAAGCCAGAAAAATTACAAGTAAATACACCTAAACACATAACAGTTAAATGACTTAAAAAGAAAACTGAAGGAAAAAAGCATAAAACCAGCCAGTGAGAAAAGCACCAAAATAGAAAAAAAAAAAAAAAAAAAAAGAATAAATGAATGACACCTAACTTGTAATCAGAAACTACTGAGAAAAGAAAATATAGGACTACATCTTTAAAGAACTGGAATGAATGAACAAATGAATGAATGAATAATAAATAAGTAAATGTCAACCCAGAATTCTTCAGCAAAACTATCCTTCAGAAATAATGCAAAATAAAGGTATCTTCAAATAAACAAAACAGAATTTGCACACAGCCAAGAGTACAGCAATTTCTCAAAAAATTTTAAAAATTATCATATGACCCATCAATTCCACCTCTGGGCATATATCCAAAAGAACTGAAAGCAGAGACGTGAACAGATATTTGTACAACCACATTCACAGCAGCAGCATTCATAATATAACTCGTAAGAGCCAAAAAGTAGGTATGTTATCCATATTTTTCATAATAGCCAAAAAGTAGAAACAACCCGAGTCCCCAACAACAGATGAATGAATGGATTAACAAAATGTGGTATATACATACAATGGAATATTATTCCTTCATAAGAAAAAAATTGACACTTTCTACGACATGGCTGAACTTGAAAGACATTATGCTTAGTGAAACAAGCCAGATACAAAAGGATAAATACTCTATGGTCCCACTTATATTTGATACCTAAATTACTCAAATCCATAGAAACAGAAATAGAATAGTGGTGGGCGCCTGGGTGGTTCAGCTGATTAAGCATCTGCCTTCGGCTCAGCTCAGGTCATGATCCCAGTCCCTGGGATTAGGTACGCCAGGTTCCCTGTTCAGCAGGGAGTCTATTTAGGAGTCTATTTCTCCCTCTTCCCCTCCCCTCTGCTCATGTGCACTCTCTCTCTCAAATAAATAAAATCTTAAAAAAAAAAAAAAAAAGGAAAGAAAAGAAATAGAATAGTGGCTACCAGGGACTTAGAGGAGGTGAGAGGAAGTTACTGCTTAAGGAGAATGAAGTTTTCAGTTTGGGATGATGAAAACTTCACCAATGTCAGAGTACTTAATGCCACTGAGTTTTACACTTAATGGTAAATCTTATATATATTTTGCCGTAATAAAAAAAAATTTTAAATCAACATGATTTACCACATTCAGAAAACAAAAAGGAAAAGCTACATGATTAATTCGACACAGAGTAAGATTTCAAAAAATTAAATCCTGGGGGCGCCTGGGTGGCTCAGTTGTTAAGCAGCTGCCTTCGACTCCGGTCATGATCCCAGGGTCCTGGGATCGAGCCCCACATCGGGCTCCCTGCTCAGCAGGGAGCCTGCTTCTCCCTCTCCAACTCCCTCTGCTTGTGTTCCCTCTTTCACTGTTATGTCTGTCAAATAAATAAAATCTTTAAGAAAAAAAAACCATATACTCATTCATGATTTAAAAAAAAACAACTTTCAGCAAACTAAGAAAAGAACTTCCTCAAACTTATAAAGGACACCTATGAAGAACCTATGATGTTCTTAATGTTGAAGCACTGAACATCTACCCCCTTACAACTGCAAGAAAGCAAGAATGTCCGTCTGCTTTCAACAGCTCTCCACATGTTACTAAAAGTGCTGGTTAGGGGTGCCTGGCTGGCTCAGTCGGTGTCTCCTAATCTCAAGTGTTGTCAATTTAAGCCACATGTTTGGCACAGAGTTTATTTAAACGAACAAAAAAGACCACTCTGGGGATGCCTGGGTGGCTCAGTTGGTTAAGCAGCTGCCTTCAGCTCAGGTCATGATCCCAGCGTCCTGGGATGGAGTCCCACATCCGGCTCCTTGCTCGGCAGAGAGCCTGCTTCTCCCTCTCCCTCTGCCTCTGCCTGCCACTCTGTCTGCCTATGCTTGCTCTCTCTCTCTCTCTCTAACAAATAGATAAATAAATAAATAAAAATCTTTTTTAAAAAGACCACTCTGGGGCACCTGGGTGGCTCAGTGGGTTAAAGCCTCTGCCTTCTGCTCAGGTCATGATTCCAGGTCCTGGGATTGAGCCCCGCATCAGGCTCTCTGCTCCACAGGGAGCCTGCTTCCCCCCCTTTCTCTGCCTGCCTCTCTGCCTACTTGTGATCTCTGTCTGTCAAATAAATAAAATCTTAAAAAAAAAAAAAAAAAAGACCACTCTGATGACACTGTGCATAACTGACTAGGGGTCGCTAGCTTTTTTAGTTAAAGAAAAAAAAAAAAAAAAAAGTCCTGGTTAGTGCAGTAACAGTAAGAAATAAAAAGGACAAAAACTGAAAACAAAGTAAAACTGCCCCTGTTTGCAGGGAACATGATTATGAATGTAGAAAATGCAAAGAATTAACAATAAGATTATGAATCTTTACTTTAGCCAGGTCTGAAGATACAAAGTCAACATTCAATCTATAAATACAGAGAACAAACTAATGGTTGCCAGAGGGAAGGTGGATGAGGGGACGGGCAAAATGGGTGAAGGGGAGACACAGGTTGCCAGGTATGGAATAAAAGGCACAGCGTAACAAATATAGTCAATGAAGCTGAAATAGGCTGTATGGTGACAGATGATAACTACAAGTGTGAGCATTGTATAATGTATAAACTCACTGAATCACTATGTGTACACCTAAAATGAATATAACACTGTGAGTCAACTATACTCAAATAAAAAGAACTTTTTTAAAGTCAACATACAGGGGTGCCTGGGTGGCTCAGTGGGTTAAAGCCTCTGCCTTCGGCTCGAGTCATGATCTCAGGGTCCTGGGATCGAGCCCCGAATCGGGCTCGCTACTCAGCAGGGAGCCTGCTTCCTCCTCTCTGCCTGCCTCTCTGCCTACTAGTGATCTCTCTGTCAAATAAATTAAAAAAATGAAATCTTAAAGTCAACATACAAAATTCTATCGTATGTCTATGTTCTAGCAATAAACAAATGAAAAACGAAACTAAAAAACAATTCCATTTACAACTACATACAACATAAAATACTTAGCAATAAATTTAACAAAAGATATGCCAGACCTCCACCAAAAACTTTAAAGCACTCCCAAGAAAAATTAAAGACTTAAACAAATGGAGAGATGTGGAATTTTCATGACTGGAAGCTTCAAGACTGTCTAAATGTCATTTCTCCCCCAAAGTATCCTATAAATTGAACACAATTTATACCCAATCAGTTCCAGCATAACTACAATCCTTTCTATAGAAACTGAGAACCTCACTCTAAAATTCATAATGGAAACATAAAGGATCTAGAACAGACAAAACAATCTTGGGAAAACAACAAAAGCTAAAGACTTTACATTAACCTCAGGACTTAGTATAAAGCGATTTGGTAATTCTCAACTGAGGGCAACTTTGCCTCTCAGAGGACATGTGGCAATGTCTAGATACATTTTTGTTTGTCATCACTGGGACAGTGCTATTGGCATCTAGTAGTTAGAGGCTAGGGATACTACCAAATAATCCATACTGCATGAGGCAGACCCATTAACAATCTGGCCCAAAATTTTAATAATGCCGAGGTTGGGAAACCCTAAACTCCAGTAGTCAAGACAATGTGGTACTGACATAGTATAGTCAAATAGATTAACAAAATATAATACAGATTCCAGAAGGTAATCCCCTACTCAACTATCTGAAAAATGTAATGGAGAAAAAAGTGTTTTCAACAGAGGGTTCTAGAACAGGATATTCACATATAAACACTGAAACATGATTCCTCACTTCAAACCATACACAAATATTAGTTCAAGGTGGATCACAGACCTAAAGGCTAAAATGATAAAGCATGTCAAAGAAAACATAAAAAGAATATATTCACGACTTATAATACTACATCTGGAAAAAAAAAAAATACTACATCTGAAAAGCAGAATACATAAAAGAACAAGAAGACTCCTAAAACTCAATAAAAACTCAAACCAATCTAAAACATGGACAAAAAATTTGAACAGACATTCCACAAAGAAAGACAAACAAATGGCTAATAAGTACATTAAAAGTGGTCAATATTAATAACAGAAATACAAATTAAAACTAGAATGAAAAATACAAATAATTCCACAAACTACATACCCAATTGAATGACCAAAATTTTTAAGACTGAAAACAAGCAACTGGTGAGAATGTAGAGCCACCCAAACTCTCATGTATGTATTGCTAGTAGGTGAATAAAATGGTATAAAAAGCTTTAGCAGTTCCTTAAAGTTAAGCATATACCTATCCTATGATCTAGTAATTTCACTCCTAGGTATTTATCTAAGAGAAATAAAAACATACGTCTCCAAAGGGCTCATACAAGAATGTTCTGCTTTATTCATAGCCAGTATGTCAGTCAACAAGTGAAACAAACCGCCGTATATTCATACAACAGAGTACTACTCTGCAAGAAAAACAGTGATTCTTGCAGGCACAAAGAAGCCAAGCACAATGAGTATATACTGTATGATGCCATATACATGAAATTCAAGATCCAGGCAAAAGTAATCTACAGTTTAAAAAGAAAAAAATGAGGGGACGCCAGGGTGGCTCAGTTGGTTAAGCGGCTGCCTTCGGCTCAGGTCATGATCCCAGCGTCCTGGGATTGAGTCCCACATCCGGCTCCTTGCTCGGCAGGGAGCCTGCTTCTCCCTCTGCCTCTGCCTACCTCTCTGTCTGCCTGTGCACGTGCTCTCTCTCTCTCTCTCTCTAACTAATAAATAAATAAAAATCTTTTTTAAAAAAATCAAAAGAAAAGAAAAAAATGAGAACAGCAGATGCCTGGGGAACATGAATAAGGAGCACTGGGATTAACTGGAAAGGGTTGCTAGGGACCTTTCTGGAGTGAGAGCAATGTTCAATATCATGAGTGAGGAGTGTTGTTACACTGATATAAACAACTGTCAAAATTAAGCAGTTTTGTGCATTACAATATACGTAAATTTTATCTTAAGAAACTATTTTTTAAAAATCTAGTGGGGGATGGAGGGTTGATAGAGGTACCACTGAAACAAGAAAATAGCAGAACATTGTTGAAACGGGAGTGATGGGCACATGGGGGTTAATCATACTATACTGTCTACAAATATATGACCTTTCTCATAAAGGGTTTTTTAATTCCTCTCAACTCTCCCCCTTCAGTGGAGGAAGAGAATTGGTAATCACTATCCTTCACGTGAATTAAAATCTCTTCAGGCACTATCTAACCGATCTTTTATAATCTCAATAATCCCTGTCCTTTACATTTTCTTTAATCTTATTCATCATAATTAACAGCTCACCTTGCTATTCATGTTTTCCTTAACTGACTTATTTACCACTATCTACAGGGAGGAAAGGGTTGGATAGAGTTAACCTTCCTTTAGCCCTTGCCAGGCAGTGTGCTATGTACTTTGAATACATTACCCAATTTATATCCCAAAATTGAATTTAGATCTAAATTTTAATCTTATTTATTACTTCTCTCCCTCATCAGAATTTGTGTTCAGTGGCAACATGGATCTCATCTTGTTCATTATTTCTTCAGATCTGGCACAGAGCAGTAAATTATTCAGTAAATATTCATAAATCAAAGTATTAGCGAATATAAATAACATCGCAGCTCACAAATACTCAGTTTGGCTCTCTTTTTGGTGTTGCAAATCATTCCCCATTCAGTTACAGCTACCTTATTTTGCCCTTAATTTTATTATCATATATCAATTGTTGTTATGTACTTGTTTCAAGTGGAATAGAATGATCTATGTTTGCAAACTTACATTTTCTTTCTTTCTTTCTTTGACAGACAGAGATCACAAGTAGGAAGAAAGAGAGAGAGAAGCAGGCTCCCGGCTGAGCAGAGAGCCCAACGACCCTGAGCTCGATCCAAGGACCCTGGGATCATGACCCGAGCCGAAAGCAGAGGCCTTAACCCACTGAGCCACCCAGGCACCCCATACATTTTCTCTTTATTCAAAAATGTAATCCTAAAAATATTTTAATAAATCAATTTATATTTCAGCATATCTTTAAATGATTTTTTAATGATGTGTGATTTCTATATGCAGTGCTACTTTTTCTGCTCATATTCCTATGAATAAAGAAGAAAATCCTAACGCTTTGATAATCTCAAATTATGTTAACATCACCATAAAGCTTAAAAATCCTTGCAAATACTGAGAGTTCCTTACAGAGAGATAAACTGCAGTTAATAATAGACTTATAATAAAAATGATCAATTTTACTTCAAAAAACTTATCTAACAAAACAAAGCACCTACATAAGCCTAAAATCAAATCATTAGTTCCCCTTAGTGCAAAACAGAAAATAAGTTTGTTCTCAGAGTACATTCTTTAGTATTTATTTGGGGCATGGTTTATCTTAGATTAGAATTAAGTATCTTAATCAAGTATCCAGCAATATCTTAGATTAGAATTAAAGTTCTACCTCACTTTTGAATAATTTCTTCATTCTTAAATATCCTCAAAACTTCCATGAAATTAAAAAAAGGGGGGGTTGAGAGAGACAAATACTATTAGTGGTATTGTAAAGTACAAAACTTGAGTGAAATTGCTGCTAATAACAGCAAGTCAGTTAAGACCAAGATTTTTCCTCATTAGTTAAGCAAAATACTCTACTATAAAGTTGGTAATTGCAACATTCTTCTGACTAAAAAAACTTATAAAAAGATTTTCTAATATTCTAAGGGGGAAAGCAAGAGAGAAACATCAGAAGAAAAAAAAATCACTCACAAAGAATGACACTGTATATATAAAATTTTATTTAAAAACAGTTCACAAATGTCTTACATATATTTTTTGCCAGATTCAAATCCAAGTTCTTCCAGATGCCACTTTATGTTCATAGATCATACATAACTTTAAAAAAACATTTAATTAGAAGGTACCATATGCAGCAAAGGGCTTAAAAATAGAAGTTTCAAAGTAAATACTTATTTAGAGACACCAGCAAATAGATCTGACCTTTTCAAGTGGCTTTCCCAAAGAGTTTCCAATCAGTTTCCAATCATTTAAGACTTCTTCAACTTTGGAAATAAACCTAGGGAGGAATAAAAAACAACAAAAAGGCTTTCTGAACGTGTAACAGCTTTTTTTTTTTAACTATTGTTAAACAATTTCTTTTAAAAAGTATTTTTTTATATTTTAACAATTTTATCAGAGAAGGCTCACTAAGGTTAGTATTATTAGTCTAATTTATGAATGTGGAAATAATCTTCTCTAATCCAAAAATTCTTATTTTTTTAAATAAACATTTTTTAAGCAAACTCTACCCTTACCATAGGACTCAAACTAACAACCCTAAATCAAGAGTTCTAGGCTCTATCAACTGAGCCAGTCAGGCACCCCAAATTTTGACTTTTTTTTAAAAGTCTACTACTTACCTATCAAAGCATTCTGCTTCTTTAAGATATAAATTAAGAATATAGCTCTAAAATGAAACAAGGTGGGATCGGGAGAGAGACAAACCATAAGAGACTCTTAATCTTACAAAACAAACTGAGGGTTGCTGTGGGGAGGGGGGTATGGAGAGGGTGGCTGGGTTATGGACATTGGGGAGGGTATGTGAAATGGTGAGTGCTGTGAAGTGTGTAAGCCTGATGATTCATAGACCTATACTCCTGGGACACATAATATGTTAATAAAAATAATTAATTAAAAAAGTCAAACAGGGGGCACCTGGATGGCTTAGTCGGTTAAGCGTCTGCCTTCAGCTCAGCATAATCCCAGGGTCCTAGGATGGAGTTCCTCCCTCATCAGGCTCCCTGCTCAGCGGGGAGCCTACTTCTCCCTCTCCCTCTGCTGTTCCCCCTGCTTGTGCTCACTCTCTGTGTGTCAATTAAATAAATAAATAAAATCTTTAAAAAAGAAAAAATATATCTCTATATTAAAATGAATATAAATTTGGAATAGAAGTAAAAACTGACAGACTAAAAGGATACTATTAAAGATAACTATGAAACCCCGATGCCTGGGTGGCTCAGTGGGTTAAGAGTCTGCCTTCAGCCCAGGTCATGATTCCACAGTCCGGGATCCAGTCCTGCTTCAGGCTCCTTGCTCAGCAGGGAGCCTACTTCTCTCTCTGCCTACTGCTCCCCTGCTTGTGCACTCACTGGCTCCCATTAGCGCGTGCGCCCTCTCTCTCTCTCTGACAAATAAAAAAACAAAATCTTAAAAAAAAAGGAAAGATAACTATGAAACCAATAATCTTTCCCTACCCTCAAAATAACTAATCTATTTAAATTAACTTCTCTTTTGAATATACTTAGGAATTTATTTATCTCCCTCTCCACCAAAAAGGAAACATTCAGGACCTTTGCTCATTAAAATAAACCATGTTTGGGGCACCTGGGTGGCTCTTCAGTCTGTCTTTGGCTCTGGTCATGATCCTAGGGTCCTGGGTCTAGCCCTGCATTTGAGTCCCTGCTCTCTGGGAAGTGTGCTTCTCCCCCTCCCTCTGCCTCTGCCTCCCTTTCCCCTGCTTGCTCTCTCTCTCTCCATCTCTCTGTCAAATAAATAAAATCTTTAAAAAAATAAAAATAATATAAACCATGTTTTAAGGGACAGCTGGCAAGAAACTACAGGTAGATTTGTCAGCCATTAGGAATGAGGAATAACTGATGGAGTTTAAAACTAATTACTATCTAATCTTTAAATCTACTGATGAAGCAGATCTCTGAAAAAGAGAATGAATTGTGATGAATGACATGCTCAATATCGGCAAATTAAAACTGTCAAATCTCAGTAGTACCATTAAAAGACACTTTCAGAAGACTTTTATTACACTAAGAAGGTAACTTCTTATATAAGCATGATGCAACTTAATAGCAAAATTGCTCTCCTAAAACACCTACATCATATTGCTACAATAGCAGAGTTCATTCTAGTCAAAATATATTCACAGGCATCAGGTTTTTTCCTTCATTGACATTATAAGTTAATATTTACATCTGTTATAAGTCAGTAATTATAGTAATGATAAATCAGAGTTTTTATGATTTAAATGAAACTTCTAATTAATTCCTCTTTAAAATTAAAGGCAGTATTATTAATAAAATATACTAATTCACTTCTGGGTAGTTCAGTCAAAAGGCAATTACTGGTTATGAAATGAGTCAAGATGTTTATCAAAAAAAGTAAATAAAAATTTTTAATGTCTCCAAATGTGAGCAAAAATGTGCATGTGAGGGGTCCCTGGGTAGCAGAGTTGGTTAAACTACAGACGCTTGGTTTCGGCTCAGATTGTGATCTCAGTGTCCTGAGATCAAGGCTCAGATTGTGATCTCAGTGTCCTGAGATCAAGCCCTATTAACAGGCAGCGGGGGAAGTCTGTTTAAGACTCTGTCTCCCTCTGCCCCACCCCCACGCTCTCTAAAATAAATAAATAAATCTTTTTTAAGATGTGCATTTGAAATGTACACTGCATTTATAAAAGTAAAAAACTGGAAGCCACCTAACTGTCCAACTGCAACAAGCAGCTATAAATTAATGGTATATCCACTGAATGGATCATGTTTGAAGGCCATCTGAGGAAATAAGAAAATGCTCATTTCAGAGGCGCCTGGGTGGCTCAGTGGGTTAAGCCTCTGCCTTCGAGCCCCAGAGCGAGCCGGAGCCCCTCTGCTCAGCAGGGAGCCTGCTACCCGCCCCCTCTCTCTGCCTACTTGTGATCTCTGTCAAAAAAATAAATAAAATCTTTAAAAAAAAAGAAAAAGAATGCTTAGCAAAATAAGTCAACTGGAGAAAGACAACTATCACATGATCTCCCTGATATGAGGAAGTGGAGATGCAACGGGGGTGGGAGTTAAGGTGGTAGGAAAAGTAAAAATGAAACAAGATGGGATCGGGAGGGAGACAAACCAAAAGAGACTCTTAATGTCATAAAACAAACTGAGGGGGGTGGAGGGGAGAGGGGTTGGGAGAGGGTGGTGGGGTTACATTATATGTTTAAATAAAGCTTAAATTTTAAAAAAAGTTAAAAAAAAAAGAAAATGCTCATTTCATATATGAAATGAAAAAATGAAAGCTATAGAAATAAGTGTTAATACGTTTTGATACAAAATGTTTACAATGCACAGATTAGAAGAAATTTTCTCAAAATATTAATAGTAGCTATCTCCTAGTGGTACAATTATAGGTTTCTTAGATTTTTTTCTTTTTTATTCTACTGTGAGGTATTATAATAAAAATCATTTAAAATAATATTGCTTTCACAGTAAAAGGAACATATCAAAATACTTATTTTATGGTTTCTACTGGTACTAGCTAAAAAAGTAAAACTGGAGTCTACTGAAAATATTGAAATGACTAGGAAAATTTAATAACTATCCTGAAAAATCTCAAGATCACAGTAAAGGGTCATTTCCTCTGACTCCTCCACTCTATATTAAGTTCCTTTGTCATATACCCTTTTAAGACCAGGTGTCTTTCCCTTCTCAGCTCTCATTTCAACTGTAAGTAGACTCATTTGTATTGTTGTTTGATTCATGTGTCTCTTCCACTAGACTACACATTAAGAGCAAGAACTGTCTATTTTTATTGACCATAACACTATGTCCTGCACTGTATTTGACACACGGACACTCAATAAATATTTCTGCCAAGGACAAAAGATTAAAAAGAAGGGGTTCCATTCAGTTCTCTCAATAAATTGTATGGTTCCTAACATATTAACAAGAACTTTCATTCACACATTAAACTCAAGGTTTAAGAGACTTCAAAGTCTTAACATTTTCCATGAGCTATAAAACACTACTTTAGCTCTAGAAACAAGAGCATAAAAGCCAAAAACCAAATTTCCTACTTTGTGGTAGTTCTCATAACTGTGTTAACAATTATTTCCGTATCAGGAGTAAAGAGCTTAATACTGCACTTCAGGATATTTTAAATATTTAGCTAAGAGGGAAAAAAATCATGTTTCCATTCCATACTCTTGCTGCTTCCTCACCCCCACTCTCCAAGATTCAGGTTACATTTTTCTATCTACCTTCAAGACATCAAGTTATTGGGTGCCTGGGTGGCTCAGTGGGTTAGGCCTCTGCCTTCAACTCAGGTCATGATCACAGGGTCCTGGTATCAAGCCTCACATTGGGCTCTCTGCTCAGGAGGGAGCCTGCTTCCTCCCCCTCCTTCTGCCTGCCTCTCTGCCTACTTGTGATCTGTCAAATAAATAAATAAAACCTTAAAAAAAAAGACATCAAGTTATTATTTCAAATTCAACAAGTCTAAAACTGCATTCTTCCCACTCTGACACTTTATCTTCATTCTTTCAGGCAAGAAACGCCAGTTGCATGTTTCTTTCTACTCTAACATTTCATCAAGTGTATCTATCTAAAAAATCTTCTTTGAAATGTCTTACAATCCTCCTTCCTATCCTCCCTTTCTCACCAGTCTCCAAATCACCAACCTAACTACTGATCAAAGTAAGTCACTTGGCTTCTTTTTACCTAATCTGAAACAACTCTCATCCTACCACTTTGCCACTCTAAAATCAAGGGTCTCTTACTACTGTTATTTAATGGTTTTTCTCTAAGTGTGGTCTCCGGACCAGCAACATCAGCCTCACTTAAGAACCTGCTAAGCAATGCACATTTCGCAGTCCACCTCAGGCATGATCAGAAACTATGATTCTGATGCACACTAAAGTTTGAGAATCCCTGGTCTTAAAGTACCGAGTCTAGAGATCCCTTTACTCAGCTTTGGATGCTGTCTGTGATCTGTCCCATTTTATTAATTCTATGTATTTAGTCCAAAATATAGCCTTCACTCCAGTAAAGAGACATCTTCATGAAGTCCCAAAGGCTCATTTTCACCCAACTCTCTGAGCATGTTAATATTTTCTCATGTCTAAGCAATCACTTCCCACTTTCAAGGCCCAGCTCATTTCGTATCTTTTCTACGAGGAAAGTATCTCCCTTCATTGTAATCTACAATATCATCCTTCTTCAAACTACTATTTTTATAGTTAATACCAGTTTGCTTACAATTTAAGCATATGCTGTTTTGTTTAACACATGGATCAAAGGTTTTGTTTTATTCTTTCTTTCCATTAGTTTAACTCTGGATACAGTTACATCTGCTCAACAGAGCCTTGCCAATAGGATAATGTCTTACTGACCTTTCTTTTTTTGGAGGATACCACAAGTCAAATTGTTACTCCAGGGAGGCTTTTTTTTTTTTTTTTAAGTAGCTTCACCCCCTACTCCAGCATGGAGCCAACACAGGGCTTGAACTCAAGACCCTGAGATCAACACCTGAGCTGAGATCAAGAGTTGGCTGCTTAACCAACTTAAATCACCCAGGCGCTCCTCCAGTAGGGATCTTTTATAATTTCCTGTCATGTAATGACATAACATGCACAAATTTCCTCTCCCAACCAGAAAGATTATAAAACACTGCAACAAGCTAATTACTGACCTCCACACCCAGAACGGTCTCTGTGACACCGACCAGAAAACTTCTCAATCTAAGCAACCACTCCTTCACAAAGTTAGCTTTCAACTAATTTCAGTGATACAACAATTTCACTCAGCTGTTCGGTGAGGTCTGATAGTCACAGGAAGACTGGGCACATTAGCCAATGAAATGTAACAACTTCAATCAAAGAATTCCAAAGCCATCTGTAGCCTATCTTAAAAGGTTATTCTAAAGGACAGAATGGAGATGGTGGGAGTGTGGCAGATGGACAACCACCAGTATTCTAAAAGGCCCCTCCCAAAACGGATATACCAATGCACCCGAGAGGAAAAAAACAACTGCCAAGTTTACTGCTTATGATAAAATGAGTTAGGGGACGCCTGGGTGGCTCGGTTGGTTGGGCGGCTGCCCTCGGCTCGGGTCGTGGTCCCAGCGTCCTGGGATCGAGTCCCACATCGGGCTCCTTGCTCGGCAGGGAGCCTGCTTCTCTCTTTGCCTCTGCCTACCACTCTGTCTGCCTGTGCTTGCTCTCTCTCTAACAAATGGATAAGTAAAATCTTAAAAAATATATATATATATATATATATATAAGTTAAACGGAAATGAAACCAGGAACGGAAGTGGTAGCTACGGAAACTGTTTCTGCTGGTGGGAACAACCAAGGTCTGAGGGAACTGGTCTCAGAGTAAACAAAACTTTTTCTGAGAGCCGCGTCCCAAGGGTTTGGCTCACGGGGGCGGGCCGGGGCATGTCAGACGCGAGAAGCGGAAGAGGCTTGCAGCACACTGGGGGGAGAAGACGCAGAGCCGGGGATTCGCCGGTCTTTTCCCTCAGAAGTAGCAACACATGTGGTCTACATTGGGGAAGCGGGAGAGGGACGCTGAGGCCCAGGGTACTGATAACCAACGCTACGACTCACTCACCTTTCCCATTCCGAGGCAGTAGTGAAGTCAGTGATCTCAAATACCTCGGACTCGGGCTAAAGGCAAAGGAAAGGGGGGGAAAAAGAGATTGAGCGCCCGGGCGCTGACACGGAGGAGCGAACTTACAAACAGGGTTAAGTGGGGAGGAAACAGCTCACCTCACTGTCGGCGGCCATCTTGAGGAGCGCCGGGAAAGGCGCTAAGGCTGCCGGGAAGAAGAGGAGGAGGACGAGGGAAGGAGGACAAGGAGGGCGGGGAGCGAGCGGGGGGCGGGGGAGCGGGCAGGACCTCAGCGCAGACCCGCCCCCGGAGGCACTTCCCCCTAGTAGTGAGTCCTGCCTGGGAAAGTCCTCAAAGGCTGAAATCATTGATTTAAAACAAACAAAACAGAAAAACTTTGAATTTGAAATCTTCCTTTAGATTCATGAGTTCTGGACGAAAACAGAAGGGAGGAGGCAAGACAAGGCCCTAGATTACTGTGGATAAAGTGGTATTAAAAAACCAAAACCAGGGGCGCCTGGGTGGCTCAGTGGGTTAAAGCCTCTGCTTTCCGCTCAGGTCATGATCCCAGAGTCCTGGTATCGAGCCCCGCATCAGGCTCTCTGCTTAGCGGGGAGCCTGCTTCCCTCTCTGTCTCTGCCTGCCTCTCTGCCTACTTGTGATCTCTCTCTCTCTCAAAAAATAAGGAAAAAAAAATTAAAACCAAACCAGGGGCACCTGGCTGGCTCAGTGGATTAAAGCCTCTGCCTTCGGCTCAGGTCATGGTCTCAGGGTCCTGGGATCAAGCCCCGCATAGGGCTCTCTGCACAGCGGGGAGCCTGCTTCCCTTCCTCTCTCTCTGCCTCCCTCTCTGCCCACTTTTGATCTCTGTCTGTCAGATAAATAAATCTTTAAAACAAAACCAAAAAAACAAAAACCACATTGAATTTGTTTTCATTCAAGCTCTATTTATTGACTGCAAGGCACAAAGCTAGATGCCTTAATACCCACCCTCCGTAACCCCCACCCTGCCCCGCCTCAAAGAATTTACACAGTTTGGTTAAGTCATGAAATAAAATCATTTTGCTAGTTCCCTGGTTTCTGGGAAAAGCAACATACTGTTCAATGAATACTTCACTTTTTAAGCCACTGAGGAACAGAAGGAGTAGCAGCTAACAGTTAATAATTATACCTCATACATACTCAAGTATATATCATGAAATGATACCATGTCCAGGATTTGCATGAAAATATTGGGAGGGGGAATGGTATAATGGGTAGGGCTAAAAATAAAACCAGATTAGCTATGTGTGGGTAATAGTTTAAGATAGTGACGGGTACATGGGTATTTATACTGTTCTCTCTACTTGTTAGGTCTGAAATTTTTCATAATTTAAAGTGGAAAAGATTAAATCTCATTTAATGAGTTTTGCAACCCACAAGGAAGAATTTGGTGGTAGAGAACTAAGAAATTCAGTGATGAAAAAAATATTAACCTTGTGGCTCAGTTGGTTAAGTGTTCAGCTCTTGATTTTGATGCAGGTCATGATCTCAAGGTCTTGAGATTGAGCCCTGCTAGGGGTTCTGCACTCAGCAAGGAGTCTGCTGGAGATTCTTTTCCTCTCCCTCTCCCTTCCCCTTTGCTCCTCCCTCCACCCAACCCCTGTGTTTTCTCTCTCTCTCTCTCTCTCTAGATCTCTCTCAAGTAAATAAATAAATAAAATATTTTTTTAATTTAATCTTAAAAGGTTAAAGATATCAAAAATAGAGTGATATAGATAGGGCAGATGAGGAAACTAAGGTCAGAAGATTTATGACAACTGATAGTTATTGCTAGTGCCAAACCTTGAACCCCTGTCTTCTGATGTTCCTCCTAGTATCTTTCTACTATACCAGTGGGGGATTGTGAGTTACTACTAAGCAGTCTTTCCCAAGAAGTCTCAACTTGCACACTCCATTCATTTACAAGCATTTAACTATAATTCAATCACTGCTAGGATATTAAGATGTATTATAGATAGAGTCCCTGACTTTCAGGAACTCAGGGTCTAGTAGAGAAACTGGAAATTCACTGCACAACAGAATGTAGAGGTGCTGCATGTATCAGCATTAATATTAACAATATAGAGGTCAATGGTAATCTTGACAAGAAGAATCTTGAAGGAAAGCTGAAAGATAAGATGGGCCAACCAGGTTGAGAGTGGGAAAAGCTTCTAAGCACGTCTAGAGGCTCAACGGTGGAAAAATCTGATCCATCCAATGAACAAAAAGGTAGTACTTAGAGCATGGTGTTTGTGCTAGAATTGGAGAGGTAAGAATAGGCCAGACCAAAGAGAGCCCTCTGGCCAGAGTTGGACTTTATTTGAAGCACAACAAAAGTCACTTAAATGTTTTCAGCAAGAGAGCAATATGATCCATTTACATTTTGCAGAAGTCCAGGTACTATATGAACAGATTGGGAGTGGGGGCGTTGCAAAAGAAGTAAGGACAGTGGTGACTATTAAAGCATCCAGTGAGAGATGATGGTGTGGAGTCTTGGACTGGGGTGGTCAGCTGACATGGTAAAATTATTTGATATGCATTTTTTTAAAGATTTTATTTATTTATTTGACAGATAGATCACAAGTAGGCAGAGAGGCAGGCAGAAAGAGAGGGGGAAGCAGGCTCCACGCTGAGCAGAGAGCCCGACGCGGGGCTCGATCCCAGGACCCTGAGATCATGACCTGAGCCGAAGGCAGCGGCCCAACCCACTGAGCCACCCAGGTGCCCCTTTGATATGCATTTTGAAGAAATGACAGGTGGGACTTGATGCTGGATTAAATATAGAGATAAGGGAAAGGAAGGAATCAAAGATAATTTTCAGGTTTCTGGCTTAAGCAAATATGTGGGAGATGATGCCATTTCCTGAGATGAGCAAGACTGGAAGGAGCAAGGAAATTAGTATTTGGTTTGGGTAGTGTGAAGTTCGACAGGCTTGTACCCAAAGATACTCAAGGAGAGGTGTCAAGGGAAAAAATGGGTATAAGAGTAGGACTCAGAGGCAAGACCTAATGGTGAAGATTTGGGGTGGATTTTTAAATCATAAGAACAGATGAGGCAATTTAAGAAAAGAATATAGAAAGAGAAGAAAAGAGCCTCATCTAAAGACTTGAAAACATTTTGTATTTAGAGAATGGATAAAGGAATAGTATCCAGTGAAAGAAGGGGAATGGCTTGAGAAATAGGAAAGCAAAGAAAGAGTGATGGCACAGAACCCAAGAGAGGAAAATGCTTCACGATGATAAATAGTGACTGCTGCTGAAAAGTGAGAGAGGAATATAATGGGATCAAGGGTGATTGTTGTTGTTTCTGGGGTTTTCCTTTGTTTGTCTTTAAGGCAGAGGAAAACAGATATATTTGCCTATGGATGATAATCTAAGAGAGAGAGACTGATGATGAAGAGGAGCTGGAAGCATTGAAGTTCCTGATAAGGTGAAAAAGAAGGAAATCCAGAGCTGGGGGTTCACACAACACCGGAGGCACCATTCACATTGCATTCAGAAATCTTGCTTCAGGAGAGGCCCCTTCTTCCCCTCTCCCCTTCTCACCACCACCCCCCACCCCCCCCCCCCCCCCCCCCCACCCCCCGCCCCAACCAAGATCACCTTTCAAATAGCAGTCCCTGGAGTGAGCAGAGAGCCTGATGTGGGACTCAATCCCTGGGACAATGACCTGAGATAAAGGCAGACACTTTACTGACTGAGCCACCCAGGCACCCCAAGTCTGTAGGTCTTAAGATCAGACAAACCCAGATTCAGCCATTTACTAACTACAATATATCACTTGGGGCAAATTACTTAACTCTTCCAAATCCCAGGGTCTTTATTAGTAAAATAGTATTACCTCGTATTACAAAGGATTGTGACAAAGATTAAGTTCTATGAACCAATGTAAAATAGCACAATGTCCTGGCATGTAGTAGGTGATCAACTGTGGTAGGAGCATTCATCCTGAATTTACCATGAAAACCAGAAACTGCTGCTCACATGTAAGGCATTACTTTTTCTTCCTCTTTGTTTAGCCATGAAGAAATTTCATTACCAAAATGAGAAACTAAAAAATCACAAATACAGGGTGCCTGGGTGGCTCAGTGGGTTAAAGCCTCTGCCTTCGGCTCAGGTCATGATCTCAGGTCCTGGGATCGAGCCCCACATTGGGCTCTCTGCTCAGCATTGAGCCTGCTCCCTCCTCTCTCTGCCTGCCTCTCTGCCTACTTGTGATCTCTGTCTGTCAAATAAATAAATAAAATCTTTTTTAAAAAAATCACAAATACTTTGTTGCATGAAGTCAAATTTTAGAAACTGATCGGAACAGCCTTACTGAGTTGCTAGGTAAAGTTTTCTTCCAGGATATTTTTGGCTTCTTGTCTTCTCCCTGGAGAAACTTTTAAAATAAGTTATTTGTTAAAGCAAAGTGTGAAGTCAGGATGCTAATGATGTAAAGCACCCAGGGGAGACACACTTTTATTAGATTTTCACTGGTTCACAAGGCAGAAAAGATTTTGTTTCTTCAGTATTAAGAGCTCTTTGGCTACACTTCCAAAGGCAAGGGATTTTCTATTGAAAGCACGTTTCCTCACTGGCATAATTTTCAGTTATTTCAAGGTGTTAAGCAATAATAGCCATGGGGAGAATTTTGACGCTTAGGCAATTTAAGAGGTTAGATGCCTGGAAAAAAAAAAATCACCCTTGGCTTAGTCCTCAGAGGAATGTGGGGGCATAACAGTTTAATTAGGTCTTAGTGAAACAGCAAACATTGTGGAGGAGCAACAGCATGGGACTATGCCATCCCCATCTAGCTGGATGCCTCTGTGCAGGGAGAACAACTACAGTAGAAGGTAGAGCTGGAAGGCAAACACATGCTGTGAAATTAGAAACTCTTGAAAGAGAAATCTCTAAAGCCAAATTCTCAGACGGCACTTTTTTCACTCAGTAATAGTCATCAAGTCATAGCACTGTGGTCAGTCCTATGGAGAGAGTAAAAAATAATCCCTGTCCTCAAGGTGCTCACAGTCTGAGAAAAGACGTAAGTTATGATATGGTTTAGAAAGGGATGCATGATGGTTAATCCAACTTCAAACTCTTTTCAGAATCAATGGTAGGAAAGTATCTAAGTGACCTTTCAGAACACACACAATATATATTTTTAAGATTATTTGTTTATTGTGGGGAGAGGCAGAGCAGGGAGAGAGAGAAGCTCAAGCGGACTCCCTGCTGAGCGAGAGCCGGACACAGGGCTCTATCTCACAGCTCTGAGATCATGACCAGAGCAGAAATCAAGAGTTGGACGCTTAACCAACTGAGCCACCCAGGTGCCCCAAGAACATACACACCATATTTTATATCCTAAAGAAGTACTCCACTATTGGGATGCCTGGTTGGCTCAGTTGATTAAGCTTCTACCTTCAGCTCAGGTCATGATCCCAGGCTTAGCAGGAACCTGCTTCTTCCTCTGCCTGCTGCCCCCCACCCTGCAACACCACGTTGTGCTCATTTGCTCTCTCTCTGACAAATAAATAAACAAAATCTTTTTTAAAAATTTAAAAAAATAAGTTTTTAGAAAAGTACTCCACTATTTCTTGAAATAGAAAAAGGTACAATCATCAAGGCAAGGAATCTCCAGGAAATTTTAAGAGAAGTGATTTATTCACTCCTTCACAGTCTTCAGTCACTTACCACTCAATCTGTCCTTTCTTTATTCACTAAACATTTATTAAAAGCAGCTGCTATGTGCCTGGTACTTCATAGAAACTAGGAAACAAAAACATAAAAACAAGGTGTCTGTGCTCAGGATGTTTCAAGTATAAAGTAATTGAAGTCCTTCAAGATGACAACAAGTTGGGGGCACCTGGGTGGCTCAGTGGGTTAAAGCCTCTGCCAACAGCTCAGGTCATGATCCCAGGGTCCTGGGATCGAGCCCCACATCGGGCTCTCTGCTCCGCGGGAGCCTGCTTTCTCTTCTCTTTCTGCCTGCCTCTCTGCCTACTTGTGATCTCTGTCAAATAAATAAACATAAAAAAAAATGATAATAAGTCAAGAACAGCCAGTTCCAATTCTTAAGTGTGTCACATGTCTGGTAGACTCAGTTAAGAACAGTACTTGTTGAAATGTTGATTTACTTTGTCCAAGTTTATGTGTTTCCATTTTTTAAATATTTTAGTGGGTCTTGAACTCAGAACGTAGGAAACAAAAAATTAACTGAAGAGTCATGAGAATTGTGTACAAGTTCATGGAGCAATGATATCCTTCTAGGGGCATCTGCATGGCTCAGTTGGTTAAGCATCTGCCTTTGGTTCAGGTCATGATCCCAGGGTCCTTGGATTGAGCCCCTGCATCGGGCTCCTTGCTCAGTAGGGAGCCTGCTTCTTCCTTTCCCTCTGCTGCTTGCCCTGCTTGTGCTTGCACTCTCTGTCTTTTTCAAATAAATAAATAAAATCTTTAAAAAAAAGATACAATCACTATTACTAGGTAAGCATGAATCCTTTCAGACCTCTTCCTATTTCCCACACATATTTGTACATATGAAATATATAGTTTTACCTTTTTAAATCAATTTTTTGCACAAATAAGAATGTTTAGTATTTAATACGCACCAAATATTCTTCTGAATGTCTTACTGGTATTAACTCATTTAATTCTTTTTTTTAAATTTTAGTTATTTATTTATTTGAGAGAGAGAGACAGAGTGAGACAGCATGAGAGGGGAGGTCAGAGAGAGAAGCAGACTCCCCGTGGAGCTGGGAGCCCGATGTGGGACTCGATCCCAGGACTCCGGGATCGTGACTTGAGCCGAAGGCAGTTGCTTAACCAACTGAGCCACCCAGGTGCCCCAACTCATTTAATTCTTATAATTGCCCTGTGAAGTAGATATTGTTCCTATCATACACCCTTACTTGAGGTAATGAGGAAGTGAAAGCAGAAAGACCATAGGTAACTTGCCCAGGTTGTACACCGAAGTGGTCAGGCTGGCTCCTGAGCATGTGCTCTGAACCTGCTCATACCAGTATCATACTACCATGTATACATTATGCAGCAACCCACTTTTTTTAACTGAACTATATGTGTTGGAGCCCATTTAGGACATGATATAAAGCTCTTTCCTCTTTTTTTATACTGCTACACAGCATTCCAGAATTCAAAGTACGGATATACTACTTTTTATTTAATTGTCTTCTGTGACTTGACATATAAACGATCTACTATTTAAAGATATTAATAATATCCTTAGATGGGTGACAAGTACATGGGGGTTTGTTGTACTATATTGCTTACTTGGCATGTTTTAAATTTTCCAGAATAAATTTCCTAAAAAAGTTATATAAAAAAAAATTCTACCCTCTCTCTAAAATAAGGGACACCTGGGTGGCTCAGTTGGTTAATTATCTTGCTCTTGATTTTGGCTCAGATCACAATCTCAGGACTATGAGGTCAAGCCCCATGTCGATCCCCACACCAGGCTCTTTGATAAGAGTGGAGCAGCTTGAGATTCTCTCCCTCCTTCTCCCTCTGACCTTTCCCCGCTCTCTAAATAAATAAAATTAATTTAAAAATAAAAATAAAACAATTTAAAAAATAAAAATTCTAGGGTGAAAATTTTATTTTATTTTTTTAAAAGATTTTATTTATTTATTTGACAGAGTTCACAAGTAGGCCAAGAGGCAGGCAGAGAGAGAAGGGAAGCAGGCTACCCGCTGAGCAGAGAGCCCGATGCGGGGCTCGAACCCAGGACCCTGGGATCATGACCTGAGCCAAAGGCAGGGGCTTTAACCCACTGAGCCACCCAGGCACCCCTAGAGTAAAAATTTTATTATATCTGCATGCTTGTGATCACCTCTCAGAATTACTCTAGGGTGAATACTGAGAAATGGGAATACCAAGTTGAAGAATGTGTGCATTTTTGTTAAAAGATTTTATTTATTTATTTGACAGAGACAGAGAAAGAAGGAATACAAGCAGGGAGATGGGGAGAGGGAAAAGCAGGCTTCCTGCTGAGCAGGGAGCCCAATATGGGGCTGGATCACAGGATCCTGGAATCATGACCTGAGCTGAAGGCAGACACTTAACGACTGAGCCACCCAGAGGCCCAGAACATGTGCATTTTAAAAGGCAATAGATAACACCAGATTGCAATGTCCAAAAAGAGCGCTACAAATTTATATACACTCGTATAGTGTGTAAGAGTTGCCATTTTCCCACACATTTAATATTATAAGTCTTTTAAATTTTTGTCTATATACTAAACAAAACATGGTTTGATTTACATTTTTCTGATCCTTAGTGAGGTTAATGTGATTTAAATGTGTTTCCTGGCCATTTGTATTCCTCTCTTATTAAGAGTGATTTCAAATCTTTTATTTGTTTTTCTGTGGTCATTTATCGTTTCTGTCATTGATTCAGGTTATGTATCCATCATTTGTTTCCTGATCCATTACAATAATCTTTTAACATTCCTATCTGCCCCTTTCCTTCAATTAAATCTTCATTCCTGCTACCAGGAGGATCTTCCTAAAATGCAGATTTGATCATGTCTCCCCATGAATAACTGGAAATTATTTCATTTCAACTGGAAATAGCCTCACTTCCCCTTTGCCCCCCTGCCCCCTCAATGTATTCTGTGTTCCAACCACACATATACAACACAAACACAGTATTTTCAACATTTCATGCTTTTATCTTTCCTCTGGACATGCTGTGGTTTAGTTTATCTGCAACATCCATCTGCCTGTCATTTACCTGGTGAACTATTTGCCCTTCAAATTTCAGCTCAGATAATTATCTCTTCTCTGAAGACTCCATATGCTGTTATGGCCTGAACTGTGTCCCCCCATAATTCCTATGTTGAAGCCCTAATCCCTAGTACCTCAAAATGTGATTATATTTGGAGGTAAGATTTTCACAGGGGTGAATAAGTTAATAGAGGCCATTAGGGTGGTCCCTAATCCAATCATATTGGAGTCCTTATTTAAAAAAGGAGATTAGGGGGCGCCTGGGTGGCTCAGTGGGTTAAGGCCTCTGCCTTCGGCCAGGTCATGATCTCAGGGTCCTGGGATTGAGCCCTGCATCGGGCTCTCTGCTTGGCGGGGAGCCTGCTTCCTCCTCTCTCTCTGCCTGCCTCTCTGCCTACTTGTGATCTCTCTCACTCTGTCAAATAAATAAATGAAATATTTTTAAAAATTAAAAAAAAAAAAAAGGAGATTAGGCCACAGTGAGAGACACCAAAGGGCTTGTACACAGAGAAAAGACCCTGTGAGAACAGTGAGAACAGCTACCTGCAAGCTAAGGAGAGGAGCCTCCAGAGACACCAAACCTGCTAACACATTGATCTTGTATTCTTAGCCTGCAGAATGGTGAGGAAATAAAGTCTTGTTGCCTAAGCCCACACCCCCCCCCCAGTCTGTGGTATTTTGTTACAAAAGCCCTAGAAAACTAATATACCCCAGCCTTTCCAACTGAGAAAGTTCCAGGTTTCACTAGAGCATTCATATAGCTCTGTGGTGGCCTTATCACCTAACACAGGAGCACCCCCATATCCTTGGTTTCCGTAGTTTTAGTTCTCCATGGTCAACTGCCCTCGGGAGGCAGATGATCCTCCTTCTGACACACCTCAGGTCAATAGTAGCCCAATTCTACATTACAATTCCTGCATCATTCCCCTCACCTCATTTGGTCACGTAGGCATCACAAGAAGGGTGAAAACAGTACAGTAAGTTATTCTGAGAGAGAGACCACAGTCACATAACTTTTATTACAGTATAATGTCATAATTGTTCTATTCCACTAGTAATTATTGTTGCTAATCTCTTACTGTGCCTAATTTATAAATTTAACTTTATTCTGGGTGTGTATGTATAGGAAAAACCAGTATGTAGAGGGTTCACTACTATCTGAGGTTTCAGACATTCACTGCAGGTCTTGAAGCATGTCCACTGAGGATAAGAGGGGAACACTGGATTCTCCTTGTTTTGTATGCTTATCTTGCCACTCCTTCTGAAAACTTATGTTTCTTGAAAAAAAAAATGATTTGAATTAATGACTATTTCTCAAACTGAAAGACAAGGGGAGGACTGCTCTTTGTGGAACCAAGAGAAAGATTCATGGATTGCAGACCAGCCTGAGCCCAACGTAACCCTGCAGAAATCCTGAACATCAGAAAACACAGCACTTACAACTTTCTCTTGACATAAAAGCTAAGAAAGAGTACTGTTCCTCCTGACAGCAGAAACACCGAAGGATATAGAAAGTAAAATAGAGTCACAGCCTGCAGGTGCTTGGATTAGCATTAAAGCCCTTCACGCTGAATGAGGTGATGAAAGAGTATACAGAAACCTAGCAATCGCTGAGTAGTCTTTTACCTAGAAGGGTTCACTGACTGGAGAAGTGTGTGAGTGTGTGTGTGTGTGTGTGTGTGTGTGTGTGTGTGTGTGTGAGAGAGAGAGTGTGTGTGTGTGTGTGTGTGTGTGTGTGTGGTATTAGCATCGTAAAAGTGATGAATACTTCAACATTGCAGTCAGGCTGCTTTGGTTCAGTCCCTAGCTCTACCATTTATTAGATTAAAATTTCTTCTAAGCCTCAGTGTTCTCATCTGTAACATGGGGAATGATGGTGATCATAGAATCAACTCCTTAGAGCTGTTGTGGGGGTTAAATGACATCATGAATGCAAAGGACTAACCTAGTAAGAATTAAATAAATACCACCTGTTGTTAAAATAAAATATTTGCACTCTTTGCAGTTGAGTATATAAAACAAGGACATTTTTAGAAGAAAACCCCCTGCATCCTCCAGTAAGTGGCATAAAAAAATCTAGCAGCACATAAATGGCAGACGACTCTATGTTTTTTTTCAAAGATTTTATTTATTTATTTGACAGACAAAGATCACAAGTAGGCAGAGAGGCAGGCAGAGAGAGAGAAGGGGGAAGCAGGCAGGCCGAGCAGAGAGATCATGACCTGAGCAGAAGGCAGAGGCTTTAACCCACTGAGCCACCCAGGTGCCCCAGAAGACTCTATGTTTTAGAGCACCTTGAGTCTACTTCCTCGTGAGTGTTTTTGTAGTCCACAGCTTGAAATCTCTTTCAGCTGGGTTTATTAGCATTTATGACTCAAACAAAAATACAGTCCATTTCCTAAAGACTTTGCTTCGGAATATCACAAGTCTAGGCAAGAAATATGTTCTGATGGAAGAACTTTGATTCCTGGTGCTTTTTCAAACATGACTCTAAGAGTACAGCCAGTCTGGGGGTAACCTGTTGGAGTCTCCTGCTCTGTACCTTAGATTTAGATTTGGAAAGGGATCCTTCTGGCACATTATGGCAATAACAAAGGTATGGTTTTCCTGGAGAAAGTCTCAGTGGGTAAGATGATAATGGCAATTGTGCCAAGCATGGAAGTACACCAAGGTCCAACTCCTTCAAGCACAATGCTTGTTTTCTTTCCTGGAAGATATTGTCCTGCCTTCAATTCTCAAAGCTAAATGCACAGTGGATCGTTGCCTGGGTGACAGCCTGTAAACGAAGCAGTCTCTTTGCAGCTAACTGGAGGCTTTGTGCACAAAGAACCAGTTTTAATTATTTTTTAAGTACGTTGAGCTGTGCAACATTGGAAAATAATCAAAGAAAAAATTCTGTATCTATGCTGCTTTTCAATGGATCCTTTACTGAAGTGTGGGTTGACAGCTGTCCCAGAAATCAGTGCCACAGTAAAATAGGATGACGTTGACGGCTGTTTTTCTTGGTCTTTCTTCAACTGTGTATCAGCTCCCTCGGCAAAACACAACATAGGTAAGCCAAATCTCCACTTTTCGGCACATTTTAGGTATTGCCCTGTGTTGCAACTTTTTTTCTTCTCCCCAAAGGATGTCCCAAGGAGGAATATCAGGTAAACTGATAGAGGAAACTATGTCCTAATCTCAAATAATTATATCCTTAGGGTTGCTGTAATAAATATCTTTGATTTTTCAAATATCAAGACAGTCCTTTCTAATACCTCATGCATATGCCTCTAGATCACAGGCTAAACTGGTAAAGACAAGAAAAGCATATGAGAAAACTTCCTTTGATTTAATTATACCCAGGGACATCTTTCATTTTAGTTTAGTCACTTAAGTATGTGTTAACTTTAAATGGTGTAAGTCTTCTTGTAAACATTCAGTACTATATATGTGACCTGGTCATATTTTCCCAACATGAAAAGGGATTCTCATTACTTTAAGTCTTAATTACACAAGATTCCAAATGCAATGTACAGTGTAATAAAATGCTTTGTTTTACGAGGAGACTACCCATGCTCACAGAGATAAAAGACATTGGGTTTTACCAGATGCTAAACCAGATATCCCTATGGAAAGAAATATTATTGCTTAAAAAACATTACTCAAAACAATCCTAAAAGGAAAATTGAGAAACATTTTCTTAATAAAAAATTTTTTTAAAAAACTTGGAAATGTGCAGATTGAAGATCAGAAGAGGAAATGGAACTCACTAATAAAAAGCAACGTGGGGGGGATGCCTGGGTGGCTCAGTTGGTTGAGCAGCTGCCTTCGGCTCAGGTCATGATCCCAGCGTCCTGGGATCGAGTCCCACATCGGGCTCCATGCTCAGCAGGGAGCCTGCTTCTCCCTCTGCCTGCCACTCTGCCTGTGCTCGTTCGCTCTCTCTCCCTCTCTCTCTGATAAATAAATAAATAAATAAATAAAAGCAACGTGGGTCTGTCCATGTTAATTGAAAGAGCTTACCTATGTATAGGAACACTGTTATATGCTGATCTAATCTTCATAGTCCTCCTCCAACCACGACTGAGTGTGTGAGATGATGAATGACCAAATAATGACCACATTGCCCAGTACTGTAGTGATTTGATTTGATAACATTCAGGTTGCAATTTGGTTTAACTCCTTTTTTTTTTTTTAAGGATTTTATTTATTTATTTGACAGAGAGAGATCACAAGTAGGCAGAGAGGCAGGCAGAGAGGAGGGGAAGCAGGCTCCCTACTGAGCAGAGAGCCCGATGCCAGCCTTGATCCCAGGACCCTGAGATCATGACCTGAGCCCAAGGCAGAGGCTTAACCCACTGAGCCACCCAGGTGCAAAGTTTAATCTTTAAAAAAAAAGTTTGATTCCAGAGGTGCCTGGCTGGCTGTTGGTAGAACATGTGACTCTTCACCTCAGGGTCGTGAGTTCAAACCCCAGAGTGGACATAGAGCCTACTTTCAAAACAATAATTCCAATAGAATGAACGCTTTAGCCTTATAATAGTTTGGTTTAAATTTTAATGTCTATTTTTTTTTATTGGAATGGCAGTTACTACTTGCAAAATGCTCTAATTTAAAGGTAACATTAAAGGATTAAGCCACAACTCCTGAACATGTATTGTTATTTCATTGCTAGGGGGAATAACCTTGCAAAGAAGTAACTTTGGGGTTTTAGTCCCACTTTATGAATAAACTGGTGATATAAATATATATTTCTTGGGGCGCCTGGGTGGCTCAGTGGGTTAAAGCCTCTGCTTTTGGCTCAGGTCATGATCCTAGGGTCCTGGGATGGAGCCCCGCATCAGGCTCTCCGCTCAGCGGGAAGCCTGCTTCCTCCTCTCTCTCTGCCTGCCTCTCTGCCTGCTTGTGATCTCTGTCAAATAAATAAACAAAATCTTTAAAAATAAATAAGTAACAATACCATTTGTACAAATTTAAGACATACGTAACAGCACTATATGCTTTTAAAGCAATCTACCTATCTGAGGAAGCTCTTGGGTACATCAGATTGTCTCCTGTGAGGCAGAAGGAAGTGGAAGAGATCAGAGTTGAAGAAAGAAAAAATAAAATAAAACAAGAGGAAAACTAGATCCAGCCTAGTACTGCTCATGGGTATGATTAACCCACTCCTCTCTACCTAGGATCCAAAGAAGTGAAAATAAGCCTACTTTATGAATGTTCCTTTAAATACCAGTTGCATTAAGTCTTTTTGGGTGCTAGCACCCACATGTCCCCTGGGTGAGAGCCATTTTACCAACACCTGTGCCTAATTCTCCTCACCTGTAAAATATGGTAATAATACTACTCTCCTGATGGTGTTGTTTGGAATTAAATAGATAAGATATATGTAAAGCATTTAGAATAGCATATGGCATGTAGTAAGCATTTAATAAATGTTAAACAATATTGCTGTTATCATTATATGATGATGATGATGTAACAGCACTTTGAACAAAACTAGGGAGAGACTTGAGGAATTGATTCTCTATTTCAATATTTTCTCTATTAGAAATTCAGGGGAAAACGGTGTTTATTCTAAGAAATTTGAATCAAAAGGAATAAGTGGTATTGCTAAATGTCAATTAGGAAATAAAACGAGGAGTTCTGGGTGGCTCAGATTAAGTGTCAGTTAAGTGTCTGACTCTTGGTTTGGGCTCAGGTCGTGATCTCATGGGTCACGGAATGATTTTTAGGGGAAAATACTCTTTAATAGTATAAAGGTAGTTATATATCATTATATATTTCTCCAAAGTCCTAGAGTATACAACACCAAAAGTGAGTCCTAAGAGTGAATTCTGAACTTTTGACAATAATGATGTATGTAGGTTCATCAACTGCAACAAATGTACCTAGTGTGGTACTGCATCTTGATAATGGAGAGGCTGTGTGTGGTGGGGGGGTCAAGGGGTATAGGAAACTCTCTGTGCTTTCCTGTCAATTTTGTTGTGAATCTAAAAGTACCCTAAAAAATAAAGTCTATTTAAAGCAAGTCTATTTAAAAAAATGACTAAATAGGGGCACCTGTGTAGCTCAGTGGGTTAAGTCTCTGCCTTTGACTCAAGTCATGATCCCAGGGTCCTGGGATCGAGCCCTGCATCAGGCTCTCTGCTCAGCAGGGAACTTGCTTCCTCCTCTCTCTCTCTGCCTGCCTCTCTGCCTACTTGTGATCTCTGTCTGTCAAATAGATAACTAATATCTTTTTTAAAAATGACTAAATAAAATGAGTCTATTAAAAATTTTCAAATTAAAACAAATTAAAATGAGGGGAGTATCCAAGCCTTATTCCATACATGCTAAATTGAAGGGAACCTGGGAATCTTTATTCATAACAAGGAACAGTATAATTCTTATGCTCATGCTAGTTTAGGAAACTGCACTCACCTAAGGCCACATTTCTTGGAGAGCCAAGGAAACAAGACACCCTACTTACATGCTGGCTCTGTTGCTGACCTCATTGATTATCATTCTATAAAAACAAATGGCTGCCTACCTCAGCGTCAGATCTTCCCCAGTTGCCCAAACATCCTCTTGGACCCATTTCTCATTTCCTATTGCCAATCAGTCACAAATCCTTTAAGCTTTACTTTCAATTTCTATTTTTGTCTTTCTATTCTCTAGCATAATAATCTTCTCAAAGTACCACTGTTCCTAAAAGACACTACTCAAAACTCTCCGTGGGCTTCCCAACTTGTTCAGAAGTAAAGTGTAACTTCCTATCTGGTCCACTCTCTCCTCATTGACCCTGGTTGTGGGTCTCTTTCATGCCCTTCCCCTCTGTCAAAACTGTCATTTCCTCTTCACTCCACTCCTCCAAATATTACTGATACCCTTTTTCCAACAGAGTTGCTCTAGTCACATAACCATCACATTTCTCTGACATTGTTAGTTTCATTATTTGTTGTTTGATTTGACACTTAATCATAATTTTTTCCTTCCATTTTTGTCTTAGCTATTGTACGTTATTTTCCACTGTGACAGGTCAATGAAACAACTGAAAGACATGTAGTAGCCTCTTAAATGAATGAATTAATTTATCAAATAGTACTATTTCTGGGGTGAAATGCATGGTCGCTTTGAGAGAGAAGGCTCTATATAGTGTGGCCCATGAATTCTAAGGCATTTGTGTATATAGAACATTAAAAACCAATTCTAGACATTTTCTTGTTTATTTTTGTCACCTTTTATCCACAAAATTGTAGTATGAAATGGGCTTTTTGTTTTCTTGCTTTCAACAAAATGCCAGTTCATTGCAAGTAACTTGCCAGTTCAAAGAAATAGCATGTGCCTACTGCAATGATTATGGTATCAGAAGCTGAAGTTGGAATATAGAGTCTGACAGATGATTTTGTGCTGTTTCCAACAGCAAGAGGCTCCATGGGGGAGATAGTCTGGTGACTTCAAAAACTGCACGCTAAGAGATATTTCAATGATTTGGAAAGCTGAGATGGCATATTTAAAATAAGTTTTTTCCTGGAAAATCTGGAATGATGGCCACCATGCTCTTCAATGACTCACACTGTACTAGAGTTATTGAGGATACAAAACATAAGGCATAGAATGTTCCTGCTACTGAGGAGTTTATGGTATTGTTAAGAAAATAAAACTTCCATAAAGAAAATAGTTACAGGGATTTTTTTTAAAAAGATTTTATTTATTTGCTAGAGAGAGAGAGCAAGCGAGCACAGGCAGACAGAGAGGCAGGCAGAGGCAGAGGGAGAAGCAGGCTCCCTGCTGAGCAAGGAGCTCGATGTGGGACTCCATCCCAGGACGCTGGGATCATGACCTGAGTCGAAGGCAGCCGCTTAACCAACTGAGCCACCCAGGCATCCCAGTTACAGGGATTTTAATAAACAACACTAAAGAAAATAAAATCCTGGGGCACCTGGGTGGCTCAGGTTGTTGGGCAGCTGCCTTCGGCTTGAGTTGTGGTCCTGAGGTCCTGGGATCAAGCCCCACATCGGGCCCACTGCTCAGCAGAGAGGCTGCTTCTCCCTCTCCCTCTGCCTGCCACTCTGCCTACCTGTGTGCTCTCTCTCTCTCTCTCTGTAAAATAAATAAATAAAATCTTAAAAAAGAAAGAAAGAAAGAAAACAAAATCCTGCAAGAATTTTCACCAATAAAATGTGCCAAAGCTTTTTTTTTTTTTTTTTAAGATTTTTTATTTATTTGACAGAGAACACAAGTAGGCAGAGGTAGGCAGAGAGAGAGAGAGGAAGGGAAGCAGGCTCCCTGCTGAGCAGAGAGCCTGATTCGGGGCTCCATCCCAGGATCCTGAGATCATGACCTGAGCCGAAGGCAGAGGCTTTAACCCACTGAGCCACCCAGGTGCCCCATGCCAAAGCTTTTTAAAAATTATTATTTATTTAAATTTGACTAGCCAACATGTAGTACATCACTAGTTTCTGATACAGTGTTCAATGATTTACCAGTTTCATATAACATCCACTGCTCATCACATCAGGTGTCTTCCTTAATGCCTATCACCCATTTACCCCATCCTCCCTACTATCTCCCCTTCCACAACCCTCAGTTTATTTCCCAGAGTCAAGACTCTCTCATGGTTTAACTCTCTGACTTCTTCCCATTCAATTTTCCCTCCCTTCCCCATTGATCCTCTACACTATTTCTTATATTCTACATATGTGTGAAACCATATGATAATTATCTTTCTTTGATTGACTTAGCATTATATCCTCCACTTCCAAACATGTCCATGTAAATCCTTTCTGATGGCTGAGTAATAGTCCATTGCATATATGAACCACATCTTCTTTATCCATTCATCTGTTGAAGGAGTGCCAAAGCTTTGTATATAGTATTTCAGATCTTCACCAACCATTTGAAGAGGGGATTGTTATTTCCATTTTAGAGATGAGGAAATTAAGCTTGGAGAAGCTGAGTGACATGCTCAAGTTTACACAGTTGGGAGTCTGTGGAGAAGGGATTTAAACCCAGTTTCTTTAAGGTTCCAGAGCCTGTTCTTTCCATTCTAGTGTTGATCCATCCTTTCTTATCTTGTACCACAGCATATCTCAGAAAGTGATGGTGAAAATTGTTATTTATAATTTAAGACATGTGCACAGAACCAAGACTGATAGGGTTACTGTTTTCCTCTTTTTCAAAATTGTCTTTAAAACTATTATTTCAGGGACACCTGGGTTGCTCAGTTGGTTAAGCGGCTGCCTTCGGCTCAGGTCATGATCCCAGCGTCCTGGGATCGAGTCCCACATCGGACTCCTTGCTCAGCAGGGAGCCTACTTCTCCCTCTGCCTCTGCCTGCCACTCTGTCTGCCTGTGCTCGCTCCTACGCTCGCTCTCTATCTGACAAATAAATAAATTAAAAAAAAAAAAAACTGTTACCTCATACATAAAAGAAGGGAAAGAGGTGACACTAAATATAGAAAATGTTACATTTGAACCACCCATGCTTTGTTGGCTCTCGTTTAATTAAATTGTTTCTCTTCTTTGGCAGGGTCAGGCGATTATATGGAATTAGCAAGATGAATAAAAATAAACTGATTCATGATTTCCTGGAAGTAGTTTCAAGGGGTAATGTGGAACTCATCTGTGACTATATTACTAAAGTCCATTCCATCCTTGGAAACCTTGACTTTCAGCATCCAGAGACTGGGAATACACCTCTCATTACTGCAGCAGGGGAAAATCTAACAGAGGTACGGTGTGATGTCCTGGGGCCCATGGGCAATCTTCTAAGCCAAAGATTCCAAGAATGAGGTGCTTACAAATAGCAAAACACTTACCTCTATAAAAGAATGCCTGAAGGCAGGCTTCAGAGGGAATGTGAAAGGGCTTAGGATGGGGACAAGAAGATGAAAAAGACAAATTTCCCTCAACTTAGCAGGTTGATGACTCTATAAATTCTTGAGAGTCTAAATGCAAGTGGACCCTCAACCCTGCTTAGCCATCTCAATATCCTCTCTCGTGACTATATTCTTAGCTTTTTTTTCTCTTTTGACTCCTTTCTAGTAACACTTTTTAAATAAATTATAAAATGTAGCATATAACAATGTATATACAGCTTAAATAAAAACAATGACAATAGCACCCATGTACCTATCATCCAAACCAAAAATTAGAATGTTGCCATGCCTCCAAAGCCTTTTATATTCTCCTCCTGAATTGTGTCTCCCACCTTTCATAATCATTATCCTGAATTTTGAGTTGATCATTTCCTTTGTGTTGTCCTCTCTTCTTTTATTCCTAAATAATGCATTATTTACTTTTTCCTGTTTTTGAATTTTACAAAAACAAACTTATACTACATGTGTTCCTCTCTAACTTCCTCATTCTTATTATTGTGTTTTTGATATTCAAACATTTTGAGACATATAACTGTGTTTTTTGTTTGTTTGTTTTTACTGGTGCCTAGTAATACATTTATGCCACAACATATTTGTCTGTCCTACTTTGAAGGACACATGGGTGCTTTCCATATTTATGTTATTATAGACAACAATGCTATCTTCCATTAGAATTTAAATGTTTAGATATCTCCTTTCTGATGACACACAAATAAACAAACACCTCCACTGATCCCACATCCTCCTCCAACCACATCCTCTCCTCTCTCAGACTTATTCATCTGCAGATCTATGTCAAGAAATATGAAAGATCTACAATTTTACTCTGCTTATAAGCTAACAAGTTAGCTTGCCCCAATTTCTTAGATCCTTGGCGTAAGAAATCAAAACCGTTTGTCAGAGACAAAGAGCACTTTATTACTCATAACAATAGGATTACCAGGGTATTACCAGTTTTGTATCATCTCGCTTATCCTAATTCCCACATGATAGTAGGAAGAGGACCAGGTGACCCCTGTTTAGACAGTAGGTTGGATTGCAGGAGCTCTAAATTTGGGGAGCCCAAATCTTTTATGATAGGTAGTAAGCAAACCTACTCCTGCTCCCAAGGCTGTTCACTACACAAGCAAGCTTGAAAAGAATGTCTGGGGCAAAGGCATTCAGTGCCTCTGCTCATACGAGTTGTAGAAATGTGAGAGACCCAGAAAGACTTGTTTCCTAAAAATATCTACCTTTCATTTCTACACTGTCCTGGCTCCTGGTGAATTTTCCCATGTGCATACCACTCTGATTAATCTGACCAACAGAGGTGAGAACCACATCCATTAATTTGTCTCATACAATATTCAGTTAAAGCTACTATCAATAGAACTCCAAGCAGAAGAACAAGGCCATATTGTAAACTAGTGTCAATCATGCCATCCATGGTCCTGAACCCCTCCAACTCAACAAATCCCATCAACCAGATGGCTTTCTTCTTAAGTTTTTCTGTTGATCTTCTCACTTGGTCCAAGGCATCAACCCAAGTATAGCAGTCTGTATCAGCCATTGCACAGACTTCACCTTGACCCACAGGAGGAAGTCTAGGGCAGTTCTATCATTCATAATGACCCTGGCCAGTGACTTGACTGCTGACCTGAATGTCTTGCAGGGATGAGGTGGTATCATTGATAACTTTAGCTAAAGGCAGAAGCAAATTTTGTTCTACTTTTTCAAATTGGACATCTGTCTTAGGGATAATTGTCCACAAGGGGCACATAAATGACAAGTCAGCTATCCCTCAGGGAAGCTCCCTCAAGTAACCAATGGTAGCTTCATTTTAGGAAAGCTCTGAAGTCATCTGAGGCTACATATCTACTGATGGTATTTACTTAAAGATTTGAAGGTCTCTTATGACCACCCCTAAAGCATAAGTCATTATGTTTTTAGGCAGCATACTAAGTAATGCCAGGTTTCTCTACAAGAGCTATAATCCTGGGAGTACCCCCTAGGGAGAAAAAGTAGTGTTATCAATTTTTGGGCTTCTTTGAGTGGGATCTACATTAGTCAGGGGGCACAGGTTGACAGTGTCTCCATGTGATTGCTCAGCTGGCTGGTTGGTCTTAGGATTCCCAGTTCAATCTGAATAACTGAGTCTGGTCCTTGATTTGGGAGGATTATCAGTCCTATTTGTCCCTGCCAACAGCCAAGTAGCATTCATCCACCCTCACAGAATGAGGAGTGATGGCTGTGAGAATGGGAGTGGGATGAAATCTGGAGGTGTGGACAGGTGTTTCACATGGAAGGTGCAAGACTGCAGTTAGTAATAGACTTTTAGGCAAAGAAGGGAATTGGCAATCAAGTCATGATCAGGGCTGTATGGCAAGGAATGGAAGACCCAGTAGTCAGTTACATGTAAGGTGCTTTGAAGAGTTTGGGAGAGACTCTCCAAGAGATTTTCTTTCATGAAGAAAATGTCCTGGGTAGTTCTAAAGAACAAAGGTCATCAAAGTCTCTCCCTTCCCTGTACTCCATAAGGTTGAAGATGCTCTCTCTTTAGGGATCCTCAAACACCACAAAGTCTACGTATCCTATTTCAGTGGCTGCAGCTTCACCCCTATAACAGTTCTTTACTTTGTGCCCAGTCTGTGTTGATGGCTGTATTGTCATGTCTAATATGATGATGGATTCAGCAGCAGGAGAGGAAATCAGGGTTGTACAGCATCAATCAGTAGTTTTATTCTCGTCTATCTCATCAGAGAATGGACTCTTGCCATAGGCTTCTACGTGAGTTGACCCAGACAGTTGGCTTCCACAGTTTATGGCCCTAAAGAGAAGTGTTTTTAATCTTCTGGTCTGTAATTTTCTAAATGGCAGACCCAACAGCCAGACCACTGGCAGCAGCCCAAGAATCAGAAAAAATATAACAAAGCTCATTACAAGGAATATTGGCCAGAGCTATAAGAAGAGCCTTGAGTTTTACCCACTGAGTGAAACAACCATGTCCATTACCAGTTCTGCATAGCTGGCACCGAGGCCGACCAGCCGCAATAGCCCAGTGCACACGTCAACTTTCATCTTAACTGAACCATAATTGACACAGGCCCAGGTACTTAGGGGAATCCCTGGGAAGTGAAGTACCCTTCGCCAGCAGTTTTGCTTTAGGTGGTAGTGGTGGGGATGGGAGTGTAGAATTTCCAGCCAAAGAAAAAATACCATTTTTTCATGTAAAGCAAAGATGCCAATGTGCCTAGGATGGTTACATTCTTAAATACACCATTTCCATTGGACAAAGAATGCTTGTTGGGCCTTTTCTTCCTTGTTAGGCATTGAGTTCTGGTTCCCCCAAATGGAAATATTGGACACGAGAGCCACAAGATCTCCTTGGATAAGGCATTCAGGTTTGACAAAAACCCACTAGCAAGCTAATCTCTGCTTTTATTTATTTAGTTACTTAGTTACTAAGTAATTTCTACACCCAACATGGGACTTAAATTCACAACCTCAAGATAAAGAGTTGTAAGCTCTACCAACTAAGCCAGCCAGGCACCCTTAATATCTGCTTTTTCTAAGTGATATCACAGGGTGCCTCACACCCTCAGGCTCAGTTGTTGGGCGTCTGCCTTTAGCTCAGGTCATGATCCCAGGGTCCTGGGATCGAGCCCATATGGGCTTCCTGTTCAGTGGGAAGCCTGCTTCTCCCTCTCCCACTCCCCTGCTTGTATTCCTTTTTTGCTATCTCTCTTTGACAAATAAATAAATTAAATAAATAAAAAATAAAAGTGATATCCTAGTAGACATACTGAGGAGGCATGCAGAGGAGGCAACAAGTCCAAATCCCCAAGAAATGCCTCCAGAGAGAGACAACTTCCCTTTGCCAGAATTTTGCCCAATTGGCAAAATTATCAGTCATAGGGACTCAAAAGGATCAAGAATTCTAAAAATGCTAGCACTTCTCTACATACTAGCTTATCACAATCAGAAGAATCCTCTTGATACTTAATGGGGTGGGGAAATACACATAGTACATTAATTCCTATTACACATTCAGATAGAAGCCACAGCAATAATCCACTGAATTGGCCCAAAGGGCCCCAAGTACAGAATCATGTTAGCTTTCTTTCCCTACTGCAAACTTTGCTCAAACACCATTAGCTGAATGCAGACACCCACTTTTTCCAAGGCACTAGACAGGTTGGTGACTTGAGAATCTGAATCTAAGAGCCATAAAAGTTTGAGTCTCTCCTTCTCCAGTGTTTGTCACATAGTCATGTCAGTGGCTATGATCTTCGACCCTTTTGAAGACCTGGTGCTCTTGGTCCCACTTAAAATGATCTTTCTCCTTAAAGCAGCTGAGGTCAAGGTACAGGGGGAGAGAGGGATTAGGAGCATGGTGAAAGAGAGTGGCTCCAGACCCGATAAGCAGAGCATGTTTACTTTTGGTTTCCAGAAGCATTGAGATTTCTTGCTTTTCAACAAAATGAACTTCCAATGTTTTTGGTCCATACAAAGCTCTTTATCATGTGGCAAAGTCATTATTACTGACACCATCTATTTCAGCCTCAGAGATCCTTGACTTAGTGGCCATAGCTACGTTGCTTTCTTTTTTTTTTTTAATATTTTATTTATTTATTCGACAGACAGAGATCACAAGTAGGCAGAGAGGCAGGCAGAGAGAAGGAAGAAGCAGGAGGAAGCAGGCTCCCCGCTCAGCAGAAAGCCCAATGTGGGGCTCGATCCCAGGACCCCGAGATCATGACCTGAGCCGAAGGGGAGGCTTCAACCCACTGAGCCACCCAGGTGCCCCGCTATATTGCTTTCTGACTGGAACTGCAGGTTTTGCCCCCTTTGATTGACTCAGGTTTGGCTTTTCATTGCAGGGGCTTCTAAAAAAAATTTTTTTTTTAAATTTTTAAAGGATTCTACCTTAATCTGAATCACTTGCTAACCCTTTATCATGATAACATCTTTACATTTTCACCTGGTTTTAACATAAGGGATAGGGGAGTTTTCAGAGTAGTGGGGTAATCACAAAAATCTGCTGGATTTCTTTACGTCATTTTCTCTCTCTCCAATGGGTCATCTTCATTAGTATTATAACCCAATCCAGGCCAGTAAGAACCTGAACACACTTCTGTGCTTTATCATGGGAATTTGTCTGTCTCAAGGAAATCTCCCCAAGAGGTCCAAAGCTCCCTTACAGGAGCTAAAACCCACGGCAAAAAATTCTGAGACTTTGATCATTAAATGGACCTAAGTTTGTCAGCAGGAAGGGCTGACTTGTAATATAACTATTATCACTCTTCCTTAAATATAATGCATCTCACTACCCAGATCCCAAATGAATGAGCCAAAGTTCAAAGTTTGCCTGTTTTTTTTTGGCCATTATCAGTCATGAATTTTCCTTCTTTTCTGCAGCGGAAATATGCATCTCTGTAACTGTTGTCTGAAAGAGAGTAGAATCTTCTGCCTATCCAGGACAAATCTCCTATTATTTTTTATAGTGGCATGGACCTGAGGCCGACTGCCAGTTTGGTGAGGAAGACAGCAACCATAGAAAAATTATTAAAAAACAGGGAGCAATTGTTTTTTGAACTTATTTCTTGTTACTCAGCCTTTTTTTTTTAAAGATTTTATTTATTCATTTGACAGAAAGAGAGAGAGAGACAGAGACAGGGAACACAAGCAGAGGGAGTGGAAAAGAGAGAAGCAGGCTTCCTGCTGAGCAGGGAGCCCAATGCAGGGCTCAATCCCAGGATCCCAAGATCATAACCTGGTCTGAAGGCAGACGCTTAACAACAGAGCCACCCAACGTTGACTGCCTCCCAGTTCCTTAAGGAGGCTTTGGTAGTCACTAATATGAGGGATTGTTTATTGCCCAATTGACCATACAATTTTGTCAATATATTTGCTACCACTTCCCATGAACTTTCTATAAATCTCATTAATTACCCCATGAAGCCCTCATTGTTCCTCTATCATTTCTGTCTCTTTGATCATCAGGCAAAAATTAGTAACTTCGAAGCATCTGAGATTCTTCCTTGTCACCCAATAAGTTAGCCTACCACAGCTTCAGAGTCTGGTAGAAGACATGAGACACCTGGGTCAGAGAAAAATAACTGTTTACTATTCACAACAGTAATAGTCGGAGTATCAGTATTTCCTTCAGTTTCCACAAGGCAACATAAGGAAGTGATACCTGTACATGCAGTGGGTTGAGTAAAAGATGGGAAACCTAAGCTTAGGAAACCTGAGTCTTTTACAGTAGACAGTAAGCACGTTTTCCCAATGTTCCCAATGCTTCAGAAAGAGACGCTATCTCTATCTTACAAAGCCATTCGCTATATAAACATCTTTGAAAACATGGTCTAGAACAAATCTCACCTCTGTGAAGACTTCTGCTCACAATACCTACAAAAACACAAGTTCCTGGAGTTTCTGGAGAACTGTCTTCCAACAGCCCCTCTAAAGAGTGTTCCTCTGGGAGCACCTGGGTGGCTCAGTGGGTTAAACCTCTGCATTCAGCTCAGGTCATGATCTCAGGGTCCTGGGATGGAGCCCCTGCATCGCATTGGGCTCTCTGCTCAGCGGGGAGCCTGCTTCCCCCCCCCCCCCCCCCCACCCCCGCCTCTCTGCCTGCCTCTCTGCCTGCTTGTGATCTCTGTCTGTCAAATAAATAAATAAAGTCTTTAAAAAAAAATGTTCCTCGAGTCAATCCTCACTGCCTCCACTTTCTCACCTCTTCAAACTACTGCGGTCTGGCATTGTTCTCTACCAGTCTATTGAAACTGCTCTTGGTGATGTGACCTGTACTGTTCCTTAACATTGGTGTTCCTTAATAATATTGGGATGGCTCCTAATTCTGTATCTCAGCCTACATCTCTCACCTGAATTCTTCTCTGTGTGTATGTGTATAATGTTGAGCTTCCAACCATATATCTCTACTTACATGTCACAGATCTCAAACATAGCATGTCCACATTGTCTTCATTGTTTTTCTCTCCAAATCTAATTCTCCTGAGGAGAACCAGCATCAGTGCTTTCCATTTTGTTAAGTAGCAACAGCATCTGTTTATCTTAAATCATTCATTCACTCATTCCTAAAACATTTATTCATGTGGTAAGAGCCCATGCAAGGTGGACTTAACATTCTAATAAGGTGAAACACAACAAAGAAGGAAAGAAAAAATGCTCAATTACATTACAAATTACTGTTACTGCTTTGAAGTAACCAATAGAGTGATTCCTTTTTTAATAAGGTGGTCAAGAAAATCTTCACTGATGTGGTTACATTTCCATTAAAACTAAAATAATGATAAAGGATGACATTTGAAGAACATTTGGGGAAGAAGGGATAACAGAGAGAAAGCCTCTTGGTTAGGAAAAAACTTTCATATTTGAGGTAAAAAGGTGACTAGAACTTGCAGAGGAAGGGGGAAGATTAGCATAAGATGAGGTTGGAAAATGGCAGGGCCCAAATCCTGCAAGACCATAAGGCATGAAAAGGTATTTTTAAAAACTGCTTTAGTGAGATATAACTCACATATCATACAATCCACCCATTTAAGGTGGGTTTTAGTATATTCACATGAATGTGCAATCATCAATTTTAAACTGATGATTTAATTTTAAAACATTTTCAATTTTAAAATTTTAAAACATTTTCGTCATCTTAAAAAGAACTACTCACCTCCCTGCCCACAAAAGAAACTCTGAACCCTCTAGCTATCAGTTTCTATCTTTCCTCCTTTTCCCTGTCCTAGCCCTAAGCAACCACTAATCTACTTTCTGTCTCTATAGATCTTCCAGTTCTGGAGTTTCATGTAAATGGAATCATACAGCATGTGGTCTTTTGTGATTGGCTTCTTTTACTTAGCATACTGTTTTCACGGTTCATGTTGCAGCGTGTATCAGCACTTCACTCCTTTTCATAGTTGAATAATATTGGGTTACAACATTTTCATTGTTCATCTGTCCATTGACGGAAACTTGAGTTGTTTCCATGTTTTGGTTACTATGAAAAAGGCTGCCTCAGACATTTGTGTATAAGTATTAATGTGGTCATATGTTTTCAAATTCTCTTTCATTCCTCTTCTAGAATTCCTAGGGGTGGAATTACTGGGTCATATGGGAACTCTATGTTTAATAATTTGAGGAACTGCCAGAATGGTTTTTAAAGTGGCTGTACCATTTACAACAGAGTGTAAGGGTTCTAATTTCTTCAGAACCTTGGCAACACTTACTACTTTCTGACTTTTTGAATGTAACCATTGTAATGGGGTTTCAGACAAAGGTATTTGGAAATGGAGAGACCTATTAGAAGGTCGTTGCATTGTTTCAGGCCAAAGATCACTGTGGCCTTGTCCTCGGTGGTAGTAGGGAAGCTAGACAAAAATGGACTGACGTGAAAAACCTGGGAATTATCTTGATTTCTGGCTCACCATCAACTTCCACATCTATTCAGTTCAACCTCCTAAATGTTCCTGGATTATGCCCTCAGTCGCTCCATTTCTACTACCACTTTCCTGATTTGGTACCATTTTCTCTTCATGAGGCCACTGGGTAATCTCGTTGGTCTCCTGACTTTCATTCTTCCCACAGTGATTTTTTTTGAAGTGCTGATCTGATCATGTCATCTCTCTGTTTAAAATCTCTCACTGCTTCACATTGCCCTGAAGATACAACTCTAATTCCGAAAGGGAGTTGGTAAAGCCTTTCAGGGTTTCGCTACTGTTGACTTCTCCATCACATTTCTTTACCCTCCATCCTCCATCTTGAGCTCCAGCCATGTCTAATTTAGTCTTCCGGAGCTTTGAATGTTATTGTTCTTTTGTCCTCTGTATTAGTCATCTTGGGTTTTACATAGCAAACACACCATGGCTGAATAGCTTAAATAATAGAAATTAATTTTTTCATAGTTCTGGGAACTGGGAAGTCCAATATCAAGATTCTGGCCATTTGGTTTCTGGCAAGAGGTTTTTTCCTGTCTTATAGATGGCCACCTTCTCTCTGTGTCCTCACTTGGCAGAGAAAAAGAGAACGAGTTCTCTTATGTCTCTCTCTCTTTTTTTTTTTTTAAGATTTTTTATTTATTTATTAGTTAGAGAGAGAGAGAGAGCACAGGCAGGCAGAGAGGCAGGCAGAGGCAGAGGGAGAAGCAGGCTCCCCGCCGAGCAAGGAGCCCGATGTGGGACTTGATCCCAGGACTCTCTTATGTCTCTTATAATGACACTAGTCCTATCAGATCAGGGTCCCATTTCTAGAACCTAATCTAAACTTAATTACTTTCTAGAGGTCCCCTCTCCAAATATAGTCACATTGGAGGTTAGGACTTCAACATATGAATTTTGAGGAGAAAGAATTCAGTCCAGAGCATCCACAGTACCTTGTTTACACTATATCCTTTGCTTCAAACAATCTTTCCCCTAGTCTTTGCCTAGTTAACTGAGTCTGACCCCTCAGTTCTCAGCTTAGACATTTTCTCTACAAAGTCTTCCTGGACCCAACGAGACAGCTTAATTAATTTCTTCTAAGTGACACCTTCACTCTCCTATATTTACCCTATCACTCTACTTCTCACACTATGTCACAATTGCTTTTTTATCTGTCTCTGTTCCTCATTAGTTTGTAAATGCCTTAAAGGCTGGTCCCTGTCTTGTTCACAGTTGAAGCCTCAGCACCAAGGACAGTTCTTGACTCATGCTAATCACTCAATCCCCTTTTGTTGAATAAATTATGCACCAACATTTTGAATAGCATTTATTTGCTTCCTAGAAATACTTATGGAAATACTTGCAACTTTCAAGAATGTATGTCTAAATTTGGGGTTTATATTTTATTTTTGTAAAAGATTTTTTTTTTT
>RCUC01151681.1:0-15692 GCA_003697995.1 Taxidea taxus jeffersonii | reverse complement strand
AAAAAAAAAAAAAACAATAATTCACTTCCTCCACTCTCTCAACCTCCTCCCTCAGCAAATATTTGTCAGATACATCACCAAGGACAAAGTCAGTTCAGCCCGAGAGCTGTTTGTACACTGAGAGTGGAGAGGACCTGGGGTTGCTCACCCATGTCCTTGCCCTAAGCCTCAGTTTTCCCTTCTACAAAGCTTGGGTCAGATGGTGAGGCCCGCATCCTCCTTCTCATCTCTGCACCCTGTTGAGGCCTCTGCCCGTCCCCAGGTGCCCTTTGGGCGGCAGTTGCAGGACCCCTGAGCCTGTGTGCCTGGAGGGTTCCTTATTCTGCAGCCTCCTCCCCGGCCTCCCTGCCTCCAGCCTCACCCTCCTCATCTGACTGTCTTACCAGCTGCCGGGGTCGCCTAAAAGGTAAATCCAACCATGTCTCCTCCCAGCGGAAACCACCCCCCAGACCAGTGGTCTCCAGCAAGCTGCTGGGCAGGGTCAGCTGGGAAGCTTTGGGCCAGCGCAGCTCTGGGGGAGTGGGGTCCTGACAGCTGGCCTTTAAAGTCTCTCAGGAGGGGCGCCTGGGTGGCTCAGTGAATTACAGCCTCTGCCTTCCGCTCAGGTCATGATCCCAGGGAGCCTGCTTCCTCCTCTCTCTCTGCCTGCTTCTCTGCCTACTTGTGATCTCTGTCATATAAATAAATTTGTTTAAAAATCAAAAATAAAGCCCCTCAGGAGCTCTGCTGTGCCCTAAGAGCTGTGAGACAAGCTCCCAGGGAGGCAGGCCTGCAGAGCCTTTCCTGCTCAGTGTCCTGTTAACCCCTCCAGCCACCCCCGACCAACTTCTCAGCTCTCCAGAGCCACAGTTCTTCGTGCCTCTGTTCTTTGCTGCACTCCCCTTCCCTCCTGTCCCACAGGGCCAGCTGCAGACTTCCCTTCCTCCTCGGGCTGCTCCCTGGCCTGGGGTCCCCTTGCTCCTGTGCTCTCTGCCTCTCCCTGGAAGGCCCTGTCTGGCCAGGCACTCCAGAGGTCAGGGTTTGCCTCCCGCAGCGGGGGGCTGGGGCCGGGGTGAGGGGTGGGGGGTTTGGTCAGAAGAACTTGCTGCACCAACATGGTTTGGTCTGGGGCCTGTGCCTGGCAGGTCTGTACTGACCCGGGGCCACACAGGAGGGGCCTTGGTCGTGTTTGCCGAGCACAGACGTCCTTCTCAGAGTGACCCAGGCTTTCAGAGTCTAGCAAACTGCTCCCATCCGCAGGCCACACCCTGCCTTCCCCACCCCAAAACTCCCTGACCCACAGAGACATTTCCTGGCCGCCCATCCCCCTCAGAACTGGGGCGATGTCCTGGGCTTCTAGCGGCTTCCTGGTGATGGTTACCTGGGCCCCTTGGTCTTTCAGTGGTTCCTCTTTGCCCTGCATGGCATGTAGGAAGGGTCGTAATTCCACTTCTTCTTCTGGCCTCCGGTGCTGGACGTGGCAGGGCCCACAGGCACACAGAGGTCTGGCCCAGCCTGCTGGGTGGTGGGCTGGCCGTGGGTGGTGGCTAGCGACCCAGTACCCTTCCCCACGGTCAGCAGATTATGGGGGAGCATGAAAAGGGCATGGGGGTGGGGGTGGGGATTTGTGCTGATGCAGGAATGCTTTTCTCTCCCAGCTCAGTCCACTCAGAAGAGATGTGCTGGTCCCTTCCCATCAAGGTGAGGGCTGGCCCCACACAGACAGCAGTCTCCCAGATCCGTAACCCGGGGGAATCTGCTTCCTTGTTGATATTCCTGTTACTCACCCACCCCCCAATTCCCATGCTGTAAAGGAGGCCCAGGCACCAGGGATCTTAGAGTGCCTGGGGCCTGGAGGCTGGGAAGAAAAATCACCCTGACCTGGTCAGGGTCAGAAGGGGGTTTCTGCACAATGCAACTCACTGTCTCCTTTTGGGAAGAAACTAGTTTTCCAGATAAATGCAGATAAATTCCAGATAAATGCAAAATCCAACCCAGTGCATTTGAAGCTCAAACTGGCTTTGTTAAATGATTCGAGAACCAGATAGCACCCAGGTAGCAAGCCAGCCGATGGGAGCTCCCAGGAGTTGTGCAAAATGAAAGGTTTTCCTACGAAAGAGGGTGCAGAGAGATGTTATTAGCAAAAGAAAAGGCTCTTCTAGGTGAGCACACTTGACTTTGGGAGGAGGAGAAGCAAGGGGTCTCATGCCAGTTAGCCCACAGCCCAGCTCCTTTATTGGGCTGCTCAGATCATTCCTGACGGGCTAAGACTGGGTTTTCTGGAGGTGGTCAGAACTGCAGCTAGATTAGCTATGAAGGGCCAGTTTGGGAACTCGGCCAGTGACACCAATTTGGGCCTGTGATTTTGATATAGGAAATGTTAGGGTTTGAAGACGACAGCCAAGAAAAAATTCTTGACATGTGTTTTTAAATCAGGAGGACAGGATCGACTCACAGGCAGAAAGAACTATACCAGGGTCATGAGTTGGGAGGGGGTTAGCGAGAGCATAAGTCTCTAAGGAATTTTGGAAGCAAGGCTTCCAGGACTTTGAGAGGGCTAGCTGCTGTTGGGAAAAGGTCATTTATTAGTCTACCTGAGTCATGAGACCCTTCAGATGGGTATCGGTGGCTCAGACGCTTGGGGAATGATTGCCGACATGTATCTTGTGGGGCAGAGATAAAGTAAGCTTCCAAAGAATTTTTATAGGTTAAGGTAGACTCACAGGATCCTGGGGCTCCGGCTAAAGGATTGCCTTTTGCCCTAGCAAAGCATTAACATCGGGACAGCTGAGTCCCTAGAGGAATGTCACTCTGCCTGTTTCAAGGGCTTGAAGTCAGTGGGCTGTAGGTAGTTTTTCTTTTTTTTCTTTTAAAGATTTTATTTATTTATTTGACAGAGAGAAATCACAAGTAGGCAGAGAGGCAGGCAGAGAGAGAGGGGGAAGCAGGCTCCCCGCCGAGCAGAGAGCCTGATGGGGGGCTCCGTCCCAGGACCCTGAGATCATGACCTGAGCGGAAGGCAGAGACTTAACCCACTGAGCCACCCAAGTGCCCCGTAGTTTTTCCTTTTAACAGCGGTTTCTGTTAAATGTTTAAGAGTTAAGAACTGGTCTGGGAAGTTAGTTGCCTACACCCATGTTACCTACATCAAGGTCTTAGTGACCTTTAATCAGGCACTCTCTTCTGTGCTCACTCAACCAGGGATCATCTAACCACTTTTTTTTTTAAGATTTTATTTATTTGAGAGAGAGAATAAGCAAGGGGAGGGAAAGGGAGAAGCAGACTCCCCACTGAGCAGGGAGCCCAACAGGACTGGGCACCTGAGCCACCCAGGTACCCTCACTTTATTTTTTTTTAATCCCTACAAAGATCTCCACCAGAAGAGGTCTTTGAGTGGCCTTACTTTGAATTCTACAACAAGTTTGAAGAGACAACTGTTGGAGGAAAAAAACCACACACTCATAACTAAATGAGTTATGAGTGGGGGAGCATCTGTGTTTGAGCAAGGAAGGTGACTGTAGGTTTGAGAGTGCCAGCAGGGATCAGAGCCCTGCAGGTGCTGTGCTGCTCCCACCCCGCCCCCTGCCCCGCTACCCCTACAGCTCCTAGCTCCCAGGCTCCCCGAGAGAGAACAGGAGAGCCACCCCCCCAGACCCCCAGCCGGGGGCCTTTTCCCTGCCAGGTCTTGCCCCAGGAGTCTGGCCAACTCCCCCCTTCATCAGGCTGCTCAGCAATTCTGCCTCATCCTTGGTCCCACCTGTCTTTCACCTGCCCAGCCCAGCTATAATGAAGAGTCAGGAAGTCATCTACCCTTGATGCCTCCCCAGGTTCCTCATCCCCCACTCTGATGGGTGAGCCCTGGGCTTGCCTGTGACCAGAATCCCCCAACCTTGTCAGCCTCCTCTTAGTAATAATCTCCCACCCTCTGACCCCCACTGGCTCTGCTCCTGGGCCACCCAGGCGGGCTCTGCTGCCCTGCAAGCTGAGCCAATGGCCCCACCCCCATTGAGACAGTCATGAGCCCTGTTGTGACAGCCCTGAACACTCTTCCTTCCTTTTCACCAAGTGTCACAACGGGATGTCCGGATGTTGTCGTACTGCGGGATGCCCTCTGGGAGGCACCGCCCGCTGGCTGGAGACCTAGAGTCTCATCCTAGGAGGGCCTTGCTCAGCCAAGCAGAGTGAACTGACCTTTCCTTGCTCCCAAATGATCCCCTGCAGGAGACCTGGGAAATGCAGTGTGTCCAAAGCAGAAAGGACTGCCAGGCTGGGACTGAGCCCGCTGAGTGTAACTGGCTTCCTCTCCCCTCCACCCTGACCTGCAGGCTCTGTGCAGGGCTTCCCTCTGTGGCTGGGCCTGTAGGCATCCCCAGCAACAGCGGCCCCATACTCCCATGCCACCCCTGGGGCCACTTCTGGGGACTGAGGGAGGGGCAGCTCCGTGCCCTGGGCGTTCTAGCTCAGTCACAGCCTACTACCTGCCCCTGCGGTTCTTGCAGACTGAGTCCTCGACATCGACAATCAGGAAACAAAGAGGAGTCCCCTTTCCGGTCTGGAAATCACTGCACCCATGGGGCCACCCTGCAAGGCACAGGGAGAGAGCATGCAGGGGCTTCTGGGGAGCCTAGCGGGGTGGGGCGGGGCATCCCTTCATCTGGTCTGCTGGCTGGCAGTGTCTGCCTCCCAGACCCGTCACTGCTGTGTGTTTGGGTAGTGGGATGGAGGTGCATGGCTGTCCTCCACGAGGTGTTCTGCAAAGCGCCACGGAAGCAAAACCCTGCTTAGTCCGACATTCCCTCGTGCAACCTCCCTCCTGCTGGCCCGCCAGATGTGGCCGGACAGGACCACTCCACCCATTCCTTAGTCACTCAACAAACACTCCCCAGGCACCCTCTTACCCTGCTGACCCCATCTGTCCCCTGGCCGCTGTGTAAGTCAGTGATGAATGACCCCAGGACACCCAGAAGCACGGGGAGATGAGGGTGCACCAGGGTGTGGGCTGGAGGAGGGCTTCAGACAGGAAGTCGTGCCGGCACGATTTCTGGGGAACTGAGCAGCGCACGGGGGGAGGGGCAGGGCTTGCTGCGAGTCCGGCCCCGCCTTCCGTCCCACCCTCTGAGTCAATACGAGGCTGGGCCTTATAAAGCTCCAAGAAGCCGCCCGAGGAAAGTTTCCTCTGCCGTGCCAGCTCCCAGGAGGAAGGTGGGCCCACGTCCAGCACCATGACCGAACTGGAGACAGCCATGGGCATGATCATTGACGTCTTTGCCCGCTATGCGGGTGTGGAGGGCAGCAAGCAGAGCCTGACCAAGGGGGAGCTGAAGGTGCTCATGGAGAAGGAGCTCCCGGGCTTCCTGCAGGTGAGGGTGCAGGGCCTGGGGCGGGGGCAGGCAGGGAGGATCAGAGAGGACGGTGGGCTGGCGGGCAGGAGGGGACCAAGGGGCTGCAGAAGGAGCAGACCACCCGCACGGATCTGTTGCCTTCAGGGCTGAAGTCTCTCGGAGCAGGGAGCTGGAGTAGCCAGATCAGCCCCTGACACATGGAGTTGGAGCCACCAGGATTCTTTCTCAGCAGGGGCCCAGTGGCAAAGCTAGGGGTGGGGGTTGGTTTGCAAACCTGAACCTGAGCAGTAGGGATGGTGAGGCTGCGTTTGCTGGTCCCTCACCCCTCCGAGGCTGCTCTCCTGTCTGCTTGGCTGTGTCCTCCCAGCATTCCCCACGTCGTGTTAGCTGGGCTGACAGGGGTGCAGATGGGAGGAGGTCCCACCTGGCACTTATCTGCCCAGAGCCCCTGGACCTAGATCTGCCCAAAGGAGGTCTCCTCAGGGACTTCAACACAGAGGGCTCCCCTCCTGGTCCTCCTTTCCCCATTATGCTCCTCTCCGTTCTTGACCCTCTGGCTGCCTCTTCCCCCCCTCCCCTCTTCCCCCTCCCTCCCTCCCTCTTCCCCTTTCCTCCTTCCTCCACTTTCCCTTCCCTCCCTCCCCTCCCCTTCCTCCCCTCTTCCCCCTCCTCCCTCCTTCTTCCTCCTTCCCTCTTCTCTCCTCTACCCCGTCCTCCCCTTCTCCCCCTCCTTCCCTCTCTCCCTCCCCTCCTCTTCCCTTCCCTTTCCTTACTGTCCTTCTCTTCCTCTCTGCTCTTCAATTACAGCTCCCCTTCTTCCCCACTCCTCCCCTTCCCCTCTTGCCTCCCCCCTGGCCCCACCAAACCCCACCTCCTGCCCTCTAATGGATCTACCCTGAGCTGATTCTTGAAAATGGAAGCCATGGGATGCCTGGGTGGCTCAGTTGGTTAAGTGGCTGCCTTCGGCTCAGGTCATGATCCCAGCGTCCTGGGATGGAGTCCCACATCGGGCTCCTTGCTTGGCAGGGAGCCTGCTTCTCCCTCTGCCTCTGCCTGCCTCTCTGTCTGCCTGTGCTCTCTCTCTAACAAATAAATAAATAAAATCTTTAAAAAAAAAAAGAAAGAAAGAAAATGGAAGCCTAAGATGTTTAGCCTTCAAACACACTGAGTGCTACAGTATGTAAAGACAGTGAGGGCATAGATCTTTAAATGAAATTCATTTGTTTTTGTCTCTTATAAACGTGTTTGTGGGAGAAAATGTAAAAATACAGAAACATGGAGGGAAGAAATCCCCCCCTCAGCACACTCTCCTTCTTTTCTGCCTTTTCCCCAGTTAAAAGCTCAAAGCTGATGTGTGTGAAATTCTAAATATGCAATTTAATTTCCTTTTGAACTTAATATCACAGCAAACAGTCTCAAACCCGGATGCTCACTGAACACCCCTGCCCCGGTTCGGAATCAGGCATGGTGCAGATGTTCTGATAACCAGCCAAGTTTGAGTCTAACCCGTGGAGATTTTGAACCCAAAAGCTGGGGGTTGCTGGAGGGGCAGAGACAGGTGGCCCGGGAACAAAATTTCAGAACCAGTGGCTAAGCCTGGGATCCTCACCAAGGTGCTTGTAAAAGCTGGGTCTCGGGGCCATAGGCCCCCAGGCCTCCAGCTGATGCAGAAGCCTATGGCCTGGTGCAGTCTGCAGCTGCTGTCCTGGGGGGCTGTTAGAGCCCCAGTGTGGGTCTCGAGGCTGGAGCCCCCCGCCGGCATGGTGGCAGCTCCTGCAGAAGGCCTGGGGCCTCAGCACCCCTGCCCACCCCTCCTCCCCACCCCTCACTCCAGCTTAGATTTCCCCATTCAGTGAGGATTGAGGATTGGAGGCTTGTGGCCAGGACAGGTGTGCAGTGCATGGCCCAGATGTAATCTCCTAAAGTGACCCCGCCAGGCTAGCGGTGCATCCTGGGGGTGGTCCCCCTTCTAAAGCATCTTAAACAGTCCAAAGACACCCCCTTCCAAACTTGCCAGAGAGACAAACGCTGCCTCCAAGCTGCACCACGCAATTCCAGTTGGCCCTAAACCCAACCGTGGCTCCTGGCCTCCCAGAGCCCAGTGACACAACCTGTCGGTGTCCCCCCACCCTTCCCCCACCCCACCACCAGGCAGCAGTGCACAGGCCTCTCACCCACTGACCCCAGCCTCTGTCTCTAGACTAAAAGGGACAGGGACGCCGTGGACAAACTGCTTAAGGACCTGGACGCCAACGGGGACGCCGAGGTGGACTTCAGCGAGTTCATCGTGTTTGTGGCTGCACTCACGGCCGCCTGCCACAAGTACTTCGAGCAGGCTGGGCGCCCCTGATGCCCTGCAAGCCCAGAGCCCCAGCAAGCCTGGGGGCGGGGGGAACAGGCAGGGAGCAGCCCCTGGCTTCCAGAACCCTGTGCTCCATGGCCTCAGGCCGCCCCTGTGATTAGTAAAATGCTTGTGAAATGTTCCTGGTCTGGTGGACATGGATTACTTCCTGACCCCTCAGTGCCCCCACCCCAGGACAGTGAGTTCCCTGGTTTGTTACTTCCTGCTCCTGCCCAGTAGGGAACTGGAGAGGGAAAGGACAGGGATCAGTTGGTCAGGTGGACCACCTCCTTACTGCCCCCTGCAGTGCCGGTGGGGCCCTGTCCCTGCTTTTGTGGGTGGCTCAACACCCAGGGAGCGTCATGCTGCACTGGACCACGGAGGCCCACAGGCCATGTATCCGCCCACCCAGGCCGCCAGACAGCCACTCATCAGACCCCAGCCCCTCAATGTCCAAACAAGTCACATCTCTTAAATGCACAGGGGGGTTTGTTTCTTGGAGTTTTTGGGGGGGGGGGGGGGGTTGGGTTTTTTAGCCACAAAGGCTGTAAAACACAGTAATACATGTAGAGAAGAAATGAATGACACAAGGGGCAGCTGGGTGGCTCAGTCGGTTGAGTCTGACCCAGCTCAGGTTATGATCTCAGGGGCCTCTGCTCTCATCAGGGAGTCTGCCTATCCCTCTCCCTCTGCCCATCCCCCCACTCATGCTCGCTCTCTTTTAAAGATTTTTTTGATTTATTTGTCAGAGAGAGAGCGGCAGACAAGGGGAGAAGCAGACTCCCCACTGAGCAGGGAGCCTGATGTGGGCCTCAATCCCAGGACCCTGGGATCATCACCTGGGCTGGAGGCAGACGCTTAACCCACTGAGCCACCCAGGCGTCCCAGTAGAATGAAATTTTCAAAATGGTTCTCAGCAGGGACTTGACATAGCCCCACCCACTGCTGACTGGGAAGGAGCAGGAGAGACATGAAACCACAGCACCGGGGTGTCAGTTAGGAGAGCGCTGCACCAGCAGCCTAGGGCAATGGGAGGGGGTCCATGAATCCAGGTTACACTCTGGTCAGAGAATCAATGTGCCTCAGTGACAGCATGAGGAAGGAGGAAGGGATTGCTGAGAAAGCGGAAGGAATCAAGAAGCACACTAAAGTTTCTGCCTTAGAAACTTTGGTTTGAGTTATGTGCACTGGTAAGCAGACACAATTACATTTTTTTTAAAAGATTTATTTATTTTTGAGAGAGAGGGGAAGCGAGAGAATCTCAAGCAGACCCTGACATGGGGCTCAATCTCATGACCTGAGCCGAGAGCAACCGAGTCACCAGGTGCCCCACAATTAAATGTAATTTACATATCGAATTGATACTCATTCAGTGAGTATTAAGCACCAGCCACATGGCAGCCAAAGCATTCATCTTTGTGCTGGGAATGTAGCAGTAAACAAAATTCCTGCCTTCGGGGGCTGACATTCCAAGCGGAGATGTCAGACAATACACAAATTAATAATCACATGTCAGGTAGTGAGAAGCAAAATAAAGGAGCAGACAGTAGCAGGGACAGCAGTGCTGTTTGAAAGAGCAAGCATAAGCAGGCCTCTGTGATTAGGCAACATGGAAGCTGACACTGGAAAAGGTGGCTCGGTGACCTATGTGGGTATGGGACACTCACCTGTTCTCAAAAGAAACAAAAGTATTGTTCTGTATTGTATTGCAACAAAACATGAGTGAAGAGGCAGGCTCACAAGCCAGCTGATGCAAGTGGCCACTGGAAAATTTCCCAAGCCTTCTGAAAGAGAACACAGAATCTCAGACTTCATGGAGTCTGGGCACCACCGGCTCATTCGTGACAAATGATTTCGGAGCTGCTGACAGCAGGCGATTCAAATTTTCTAGCTGACCTGGAAGTGGGTTCAGTTCCATGGATACAGAACCTGACTAGGGGAAAATGTATGAGTTAAGGCAGGAAATGCACACAAGGCCCCATAGGCCTCTCCATTAGGCTGCATCACAAACATGAGCGAAGACGGTCAGCTTGTCGCCACAGTGCTCTGCATTAGAGCCGAGGGTCTAAAATGATTCAGATTTTAAGGCTCTGACCACAAAGGAGGCTTAGCATCGAGCCCTGGGACAATGAAGAGATGAAATGCACCCTAATGGAGGAGTATAATCTGTGGTCAATTAATCAAGGGGAAAACCTATGTGCGTGCGTGCACACACATACACACACACACACCTGTATGGAAGTTTTACAACAACACATCTGTTTTTAAATCAGTGAAGCAACTTATAACTAAGTTTTCTGATCAAGGTCCATAATATCTCAAAGAGAGGGTGCTCCTTCAGCCAGCTCCTCGAATTAAGAGAACATGGAGCAAGTGGCCTGTGGTGTACATCAAAAGGAATGAGAAATAACTCTGGCAGGCTGTATGCCCCAAGACTTTGGGGGGACCTATTAGCACAGTTTAACCAAGCCACCTTGACTGACACAAACAGACACTGACTCTCAGCCAGGAAAGCCTAGTGGGTCCTCCCTACTCCCCCGCTCCAGGTCAGGCTCTCAGCTCCCATGTGCACCAGCCCCCATATTCTCACCTTCACCCAAGTCCCAATGACGCACAGACCACAGGCAGTGAATAAGCCTCCCACACTACACATGTGACCCCCAACACTCCCCTGCTCCTGGGTCTCAAGGGCTCCCGGCACTATTTCTGTTCCCGCTCCAGACCCCAGAAGGCCAGGAGCGTGGACAAGGATTTCACGGACAGAAAGAGTTTCTGTAAAGGACTCTCTTTATGCCCAGATACTCTATGATAAAAGTACACAGTCATCCAAGACATGTATCTCAGCTTGTCACCATGAACACATGCTTGCTCCAATCTGGAAATCGCACTCTGCTTGTCCTATGGCTTTGAGCATCCATCAGCACAGTCCAATGCAGATGAATTAACTCCCTGAGGAAGCCTCTCTCTCCTCGGCCTCCTCGGCTTCCACAGTGTCCCCCAGAGTCTCCCCAGGGCTGCAGCTCCCATGGTTCCCGGAGCTCCCAGGGCCCCCCGCTGGGTTCTACTCTCAGAGATTGTACTCCATGCTCAGGGGCAAGTCATTTGCTCTGAAGAGCTTTCCAGTCCCCTCCATGAGTGCTCAGTCCCTCCTCGTGCTCCCACAAGATACTCAAGCACACGGCAGTGCAATTACTCGTCCCAGCTCTTCCCTATCCGGGCCTTTCCTTCACTTTCTTGGTGCCTCAGGTGGGACAGAAAGCATGTTCTACTCCCACTGATTGAGAGACTAAACATACCGCAGCTGCTGAGAAGCAGGGCCAGAGAGAGACGACGGCCTGAAGTTCATCTCTGTTAAAAGCTGAGAGTTCTGTCGTCCTATCCCCACAGCACCTGCTGTAAGCAATTCTCCCTCCCGGTTCCAGGCTCATGAGAACCCCAAACTTCAAGCAGTTCGGTCCCACTTGCTGGCGGCAGCACTGAAAGAAGAATGTCCATCTCAAAAAAAAATGGATTAACACACACAGGGGCTTTGGTCTAATGAACAACATCTTTATTTGAAAAAAGTTTTTCTATAGATCTTTATTTTTCAAGGCAAATGAACACTTACCAATCACATGTCTGACTTTGAACTCAAATCATGGTCAAGTCTACCTTGATAGACTAGAAGGTACTTTATGGGCCCCGATGACACCTTTTCCTTCCTCCAGTGTCCCCAGGCTCCTTGGAGACTCTCTTTGATGTGATGCCCTAAAAACCTTGTAACATGTGAGGTCATTCTGACAGCGAAGAGTCTTCCATCATTCTCTACCCAAACTTCTTTGTCATTTGGGGCCAGCAAGGTTGTCTAAATAAACCCACCTAACAAGTGCCACCACAGACACCAGACACTATGCCACAAGACCCAGCTCCCCACATGTGTCTCATAGGAATTAAAGTTCCAGAATGCACACCCAACCATCTTCCACCTCCAACTGCCTCTAGTTCTCCCCAGCGCTTCCCAAAGCAGTCTCACCCCTACACGGGCCACCAGTTTTACCCAAGCAGTGCCTTCCATGCATCTCCACAGAAACAAGATTCTGGCCCCAAGTCTATGCACGCTCTGAAGGTCCAGAGAACAATCAGGTCCTAGAGGTTAACAGTAAAACACAAGGCCACGCCCAACATTCCAAACACAGCGAAGTAACAGGAATAAACGTGAGCACTGAAACAACTCTTCATTAAGCCCCTTACAGGGTCACCAGCTGAAGCCAGTTAATTCAAATGAACGGATGAACACCAGAGGCCTTATCTTCCCCGGGCACAGCTGGACTGGCCAGGAAATACACAGACCCAGGCCCAAGAGCCAGGAATACTTGCTGATCATTCAAAGGAGCACAAAGGATCCAAGCCCGTTAATTTACGCCCAGACAAGTAGCTTGTTTAGGCGCGTACAAGCCATTGATCAACCACAGAATCACCAGATGTATCTAATGTATCTAATGAAATCTCTAACAAAAGAAAGACATTTTGGGGACACCTGGGTGGCTCAGTCAGGCGTCTGCCTTTGGCTCAGGTCATGACCCCAGGGTCCTGGGATTGACCCTGCCTCGGGCTCCTTGTAGAGTGGGGAGCCTGCTTCTCCCTCTGCCTGCGGCTCCCCCTACTTGTGCACTCTGTCTCTCTGACAAATAAATAAAATCTTTAAAAAAAAAAAAGAAAGAAAGAAATTTTTCAAATTCTAAGTCTCTTGACAGACTTGAACAGACAGACTTCTGTGGGACCAGAATAACTAAGTAAGCCTGTGAACACCAGTTCACCTCCAATCCATCAACAGCATCCACCTGCTGAAACACCCCCCGCCCAAATTTTGCGCTTAAAAACCCTCACCTGTAAGTCATCGGGCAGTTTGGGACTTGGAGCCTTAGCTCCCTGTTCTCCAATGAATAGCCTACCTTTCCTCACTGCAAAATCTCCATGTCAGTCTTTTACTGGCTTGCTGTGCATCCAAGGGAAGAATTCTATTTTGGCTCGCTTACACAACCACTAAGGGAAGCTGTTGCATGCGGATAAGAAACACAAAAACAGAATAAACAAGCTATTTCAGCTTTCTCAGGGTGTCAGCCCAGGTGACCAGCATTCATCAGCTGTGAACCTAAAGCAGAACTGTAAGAAATTCACCATCAAGACACTGAGTCTCAGATTTCTGCATCCTGGTGTTTAAAAAAACAACAACAAAAAATCCACAAGAAGGCCACTTCTTTCAGAGAGAGTCCTCTGACACCGCCTCCTCCTAGAAGAACCTGGAAATTTCTAGTCCAGGCCTACAGCTTCACACTTCTCTGTTTCTTTCCTGTGTTCTCACCCTCCCCTATTTTGCTCAATGGCCAAGCTTTCTTCCCATCCACCACCACCACCCTCCTCAGTGCCTGAGCAGCTCTACCTCCAGCCACTGTCCCTTCGGAGGTGACTCTTCAGTTTCACAAAGACAAACCCCAAGTTATTCTTTTTCTCTAATTACCAACGGGGTCGAGAGGAGCCACAAAAATCACTATCTACTCTAGCACCTGTCCAAGCTAGCACGGACCCATTTTCCTCTCTACCTCAACTTTGCTCCCCCTGCCCAATTTCGGACGCAGTGAGCCTGAAGCTTCACCTTCACTGCTGCGGCAGGACGACCAGCCAGGACGCTACGAACGACCAGGCCTCGCCGCCGCCCCGCCTCACCGCCCGCGCTCCTTCAGGACGACTCGCTTCTCTCTATCCGCCGCACCAGCTCCACCAGCACCTCTGCCATCTTCGCGATCTCCTTGGCCTTCTCCTCGGCCTTCTCGCACCTCTTGGCCGCCCTGCCGTCCACGCCGTCGCCGGGGTTCTGCAGATGGTTGAGGGCGCTCTCCTCCGAGGCCTCCACCTGCGTTTTGATCTGGATGAGCATATTGTCCATCTCCCACAGCTTGCTCCTGTTCCGCAGGTAGGCTCTCCCGTGCTCCCGCGTGAGGGCCGCGATGTCCTCGCGCATCTCGTTGATGACGGGCAGGAGGAACTGCTCGAAGTCCTCCTCAGGCTCCAGCACTTCCACCTCCTCGGGCTCCGCCAGCTCGACGATATCCCAGGACCGCATCTGTCCTGCCACTTCTTCCTGCCCGCGCCCCTGGGAACGGCTAAACCGTTCCTGCGGCCGTCCGCGCGTCAGTAGTGCTCCGGAACTATCCCTCGGCGTTCCTCCTTTTACGCCTCCCGCCTCAGAGCCGCTCCGGGAAACAACCCGTAGACACCCGGCCAACAAGCTGTCCTCGCTGCGGGCGCCGGCGGTGGGGATGTTTGCAGCCCTTTCACGACGTGGCCCGGCCCCCTTACGGCCGCGCCTGAGACCGACCCTGGGACCGGCCCGTGGCGGGCGCGCGCACGCAGATGGGCCTCTGTCGCGGGCGCGGGCGCGCGCACGTCAACCGCCCCAGCTCCCGCCCCCGTCCTCCCCCCCTTGTCTAATCAGCCTTTGGGATCTCCGGGTACCTCGCTTACCTCCCCGGTAAGGGCATCCCCAGGCTTTTACTTTCACTTTTTTTTTAAGTGAAAGCAATTTTCCCTCCCTAGGATTTGAATCAGACAGGCTGATGTTTACAGCTCTTACTATCTAGCCACGCACTGCTCTAAGTGCTTAGTTTAATTCACTTAACCTCACAGCAAAGCTGATAGACGAAAAACTGGCTAAAAACCGCGCTTATGGGGTCGCCTGGGTGGCTCAGGTCCTGGTCTCAGGGTCCTGGGATCAGGCCCCCTATTGGGCTCTCTGCTCAGCGGGGAATCTGCCCCCCCCCCCCCGCCTGCCTTTCTGGCTCCGTATGATCTCTCCTCTCTCTGTCAAATAAATAAATAAAAATCTTAACAACAACAACAACAAAAAGGTACTTATGGTCAGAATTTGAACCTGAGCCATTTGGGTCCACAGTCCCTCTTCTTTTTTTTTTTTAGATTTTATTTATTTATTTGACAGACAAAGATCACAAGTAGGCAGAGAGGCAGGCAGAGTGAGAAGAGGAAGCAGGCTCCCTGCTGAGCAGAGAGCCCGATGCGGGCTGGATCCCAGGCGGGGCTCCATCCCAGGACCCTGGGATCATGACCTGAGCGGAAGGCAGAGGCTTAACCCACTGAGCCACCCAGGCGCCCCCACAGTCCCTCTTTTTAATGAGAACACATGCTTCCCCTCCTGGGACAGGGCCCTTAATTCAAACACCCAGGATCCTAACTGCTCTTTTCTCACTCCTTGCACCCAGCTTTTTGTCCTGAGTGGATTTTTCTCCCACTGCCTTGGATTGTTCTGGTCAGCAAGTTTTTGTTCTCTCTTTGAGGTAGGGTAACTGAAGGGACTCCATTTTAGAAAGGTCCTGTCTCTGTTGTTTCTGTTTAGGCCAAAAGAACTCATGTTCTATATTCTGCATCCAGTTAAATCAAGCAAGCTATGTTCCCACTTCAAAGGGGAAACAAGAAAGTTAAGCATTCTCTGAGGTTTTAAAAAAAAAGGTTTTGTTTACTTATTTGACACAAAGACACAGAGAGAGAGGGAGCACAAGCAGGGGAAGCGGGAGAGGGAGAAGCAGGCTTCCTGCCGAGCAGGGAGCCCGATGTGGGGCTGATCCTAGGACCCTGGGATCATGACCTGAGCTGAAGGCAGAAACTTAACAACTGAGACACCCAGGCGCCCTATTCTCTGAATTTTTGTCCTAGGCCTCCAAACACCTGATAACATCTAAGAAGAGCCAGATCCCAAACAAGTTCCCAGGAAGTTAACTTTGAACAAGACTTAGCAGATGCTGGCATCAGTAACCCCTACCTTCAGTGGTTTATAGACTAACACCTATTACTCACCTGCCACTCACCTTTGATCGAACCCTACTCTGGATTCCTGAAGGAACACTTGCCCTAGATCCCTTTCCAATATAAACCCCTAGACCCAAGCAAGGAAGAGACTCATTCTCCTTTCCTTTCTGAGTCTCCTACTCTGTCTGCTAAATTCTATTTCTCACACTATTCAATAAACTCTGTTTTTACTT